>JAJJWW010011355.1:0-139615 GCA_023531295.1 Papaver armeniacum | reverse complement strand
AGATCAATAAACAACCGCACTCGCGAGGCGCTGCAGAAGAGTAATATAAATGACGCAATGAATGACGAGTAGCACAAAACATGAGAAAGATGTGAAGACCCAGATGAGATTTAGGAGAGTGGCGTAGATTATATATTTGAACACTTGCGATATTTCACAAGTCATTCCTTGAAAATAAAGGACAACTTAGTCGCTCATCCATTCTATACTACCCTATATAAAGAGCCGAATCGAACCTCATCAGAATGGAGGATTCTTTTGAGAGTGTTAGACAAGTCTTTGGGAGAGAGAAAGTTGGTGGTGATTGTAATTTCTTTAACTCTTTTCTATTTTATCTTGTGAATCTTCAAGGAAATAATCAATAAAATCATTGTTATTCATCTAAAAAGTGTCTTAGCTGTGTGGAATATTGTGAGGGGTGTAGTGTAGGGATTTCCCTTCAACTACATATCGCTGGCTAGAAACAGGAAGAAGAAATAGGCTCATTCGCAATGGGACCGTTAGTGAGGAAGTTGATCTATGAGAAATTCAGCATGTAAGTGTTATCTTGGGAAGAAACAAGAGGGATATCTTGCGAAGATTTCACAGAGGACTTGTAAGTTTGAATGTAGGAAAAGTAACATGGATGGCGCAACGTGTTTAGAATGGCGAGGCTTCTGAGGGACCTATCGAAGATTTTTGTCATCCCGCGAATTACAAGATAAATAAGAAACAGCAGGCAACAATATTGTTATTAAAAAGAATAAATGTTTCTAAATACCTTGTTACTCGCAGGCTTTTTTTAGAGGCAAAGGATTTCGGCTACGAACCCAGGGAGATATTAGGATTCACAATCGGTGAACTCTGGTGCTAGGTTTGTTCTCGCTAAAACAAAAATGGCAAGAGGAGTCATTAAAAGAAGAACAAGATCGTAATAAAACAACTTCAACAAAAGAGATCAATCACAAAAATGATCAAATTCAAGAAAATTAACAAACCTCGATGCCATAGAAACAGAGCAGTAAAAATAGTAGTAGTGAAAACGATGAAGAAGATGATGAAGAAAAGTAGGCAGTAAAATAGTGCGTGGCATTTACGAAGAAGACTGAAGTAAAAGAAAAATAAATGCTTTCACATGAATTCTCTTAAATAGACGAGAAAAGAGGCAATGATGGTAACATTAATAGCTTTAAAGGAAATTCTTGGGGATACGTGTAAACAGTCATTCCGAATTCACTTTAATCTTGTCACAGTAAAATTGATAGAAAATAAACGATCATGAGATTTCAAAATATTGATTCTCAGACATTCTCTCCTTCAGCAGCAGGAAGAGCATGGAGTAAGAGGCAAGATGTAGACTGTAATATCGCAACATCAATACTTCACGAGATCAATAAACAACCGTACGTTGTGGCGCGCAGAAGAGTAATATAAATGACGCAGTTGAATGACGAGAAGCCAAAACATGAGAAGATGAAGACCTTTACCAGATTTAGGAGAGTGGCGAGATTATAGATATTTGAACACTTGCATATATTTCGTAAGTCATTCCCGAAATAAAAAGGACAGCTTATTGCTATCATCCATTGTATACTACTCCTATATAAAGAGCCGAATCTAACTGTCAGAAATGGGAGGATCTTTTGAGAGTGTTAGACAAGTCTTTAGAGAGAGAAAGTTGGTGGTGATTGTAATTTCTTTAACTCTTTTCTATTTTATCTTGTGAATCTTCAAGGAAATAATCAATAAATCATTGTTATTCATCTAAAAATGTCTTAGTTGTGTGGAATATTGTGGTGTAGTGTAGATTTCCCTTCAACCACAGCTAGAAAAACCAAAATCAACTAAACACCTTAGTCCTTTGCTAAAAACCGATTGTACAAATACACCGCTGTTCGGAGCAAGACCAAAATAAAAGATAACTATATTTCTCATAATGTGTCAGAATTATACATATAACTTAGGACTTTCAGCTTTAAATAAGACAAGTACTAGGTAGTTAACTAACATTTCTTGTTAAGGCATTTTTCATTAGAATTGAATAACCGAAAACCTCCACTTTGATAAGTCTAACTAAGATCGAATTAACTTGGTTTCTTCTATCCGGAATCGAATTGGACTAAACAATTCATCCCGTGAACCTTTCTTTCGTTAATCCATAAACAATTCATACAAACCAAAATAAATCAACTCGTATAATTATTCACCTCAACCTAAGCAATTGAAACAACATAGACATTAAAGCACCGCAATTGCACCAAAATTTTGTGTTTCAAATAATTGATACCACAATAACAAAACAAGATAAATAATAATTTTTCTTAACCTAACCAATTGAATCAGCACACATCCATACACACATAATGTAATAAAACATCAATCGGCATTTTAAATTTGTTAAGCAAAAGCAATAAATATACGCAAAAAATCAAAGCTTTTCTTAAACAGAACACAATTAACTAACAATATTGTTACCTCAAATTTCATCCTTTCTCCAATATGTTTGCATCTTATTCCAGGAGAATTGATATCGAAATATAATTATGTTGTCATCCTTATGAAAAACAAAAAGAATAACAATCAACCTTACCAGAGAAAGGTTGAAAACCGGTTTTTAACTATTGCAAGCAAAAGTTGAAGACCCCCTAAACACATATGCTTTTTACGCTTAAATCAAAACCGATTCAACATATTGTGACTTTTTTTCACATATTGTTTCTATCAACCCTCATGATCCTTTTTGATAAAGCCTACCATCATGGGCTAGAACTTAATCCTCGCTAGATCAAAAAAGTCACCCAAACCATAAGGGTTCACAACATTATGAGATCGAATATCAAGGTAATAAAACCGAAATCAAACATCCCATAAACATACATAGCAATAATAAAGCATTCAAGCACATGCTATGTAAATCAAAACCATCACAAGAAAAATTATAAATCAAATAACTTTATTCATAATAGTTTTATTTATAATAGACTTAATTGAAATAATCAAATACTAAGTCTATTCTCCAAAGCAGATTTTTTAAAGATCATCTTCAATTTCCTAAATTTTTCAGATCTTCATCAACAACAACATCTCGACTGGATATCTCGGATTCTCCGCACATTACCTTGATCATGTTCACATGCTAAAGCATTAACCTTTCGATTAATATTTCGAGCATACTCCCCCGTTAACGATTCCAAGTTTAATCATCTTTCTTTGGTTACTTGATAATAGCTTCTAGTAATGTTGCATGTCTATGATGAGTTTCGATAAGACCGAGGAGGACTTGTCAAAGATTGATAATATCAACCTTAGCATCCAAATTGTTTTGGACAAGGAGATGAGTTACATCTTCTTTTTTGTTTTTCGACATCTTCACAACCGCATTTCTCAAGGTATCATCAAGATGAACAATTTCCTTTAGAAGTAATTCCACTCAAGGCTTTCAGAGTTTTGCTTAAGATCCGGGTTTGAGAATTCATCCTTTAGAATACATTCTCATTTACGATGAGTACATATACTTGAAATACCTTTAAAACATACCAAAAATAGATATCTGTCTTAAATAAATAATTCGACAAGATTTGAAAAGATTTTTCGCATCTAATGTGTTACAACTTCACATCTTCATTCGAAAGGAAATTATCTTTCTAGATCTGTATCAAGAGATACATTTAGCTCGGAAACTTATCATGTTCTACAAGTTGTTTGCAATACAACTTTACTACACATAGATCCAGAAAATTGCATCTTCATGTAGGATGTGTAAGCTCTCTATACTGAATAAGAGATTATTTACAGGATACAGAATGCCCGGATACATGTGCTCCCTTACATCCGAAGATTGGGCATTGTAAGGATGCACAATCCAATGCGGTTAAGCACTGGGATGAGGATATTCCTCATCAAATACCTCTTGAGGAGATCTTCTCCTTCTTGAACATCATCATGTTCCTCTTCGTGGGTTTTGAACCCATCCTCTTGTTATGAATTACGAGATGCAATATCCTCGATTACATCTTGTGCCTGGATGGTATATTCTTTGAACTTGAACCCGTGTGATCTAGATCTCGCCAGGTCGAGCTTGCTAATATCTCCCGAGCCAAGACATTTTATATGTCCTCTTAAGGTATCCATTCCTTGTAGGAAATGTTTTTCTAAACATCTCTGCTTAGATATACCTCTTGACATGTTACAGAAGAAGTTTCTCAATAAGGACCTTGTTCCTTATCTCGTGAATGTTCCGGCAATTGAGTAAGAATTTCATACTATGTAGTCTCGATGATGAACTTCATTGCACAAGGCCGCTTTTTGTTCCATATAATCAGCGATTATTTTAAGACTCGAGTGTTTCTCGCTTTCATTCACATATTCTTACATTTAGTTGAACAATAAGTTTTGTGACATCATCTAGACTGCCAATGGTCTTTCCCTTTTCGAATATTTTTCAACATTTTAGAAAAATCTTTCCAACATCTTTCAAATTCGAACTTGGGCATGCTAGTGAATCGAATCTCTTTTCAGACGATTTTTCACTAGAATTGAGTCGGATCCAAACAAGTTTCTTGAGTTTCGGACTCATTCTTTTTTTATCAGTAACCTGATTCGCAATCAAGTCATTAGTCATTGACTTTTTCTTTGATTTTCGAAAAGACTTTCGAGACCAATTTCCATTGACCTTCTCTGAGATATTATTCTCATTATCTTGACATACTTTAACCGAGTTCTTCATAAGTTTAGCTTTGCTTTTCTTATTTTGACTCATATCTTATAGGTTGGATCGCACCAAACACAGATTGTTAGATCTTTTCATGTTTGCATGCTCGATACCAATTGAAAAGGCGAGGTACCCAAATATACCTCAAGCTAAAACTTTTACTACCTATAAGTCCTTTCTCCAAAAGTGATTGTCTATGGACTGAGTCGAGACAATACAACTAATCCGTTCACACTTCGTGTTATCGGGTATGGTATGAGACCGAGACAATACAACAACGAAGTATGTTTACTTGATAAGAGGTTCGGAATTAACCAAACACAATAGATTACTATCAAGTAAAATAGGAATTAACGTTTGTGTATTTTATTTCTAATTATAATAAAAACAATTATAATTGCATGAAATAGAAAAGTAAAAGACACAACAAGATTTTGTTAACGAGGAAACCGCAAATGCGAAAACCCTGGACCTTGTCCACTGAATACTCTCGTGATTGCCGCTATACAAAATCAAACCAACTTCTTATAGTTGAGACCAAGCAACTAAACCTATAGTTCACCTAGTTACATCTCGTATTCCCATGCCTCCAACTTATGAATAAGTCACGTACTTGGAACAATTCCTTTGGTTCGTATTCCAAACAATAAAGGAACAACAAATCTGTTTGGTAGCAACTCTCTTCAACCAAGTGATGTGAGTTCGACAAAGGCTCTTCTGCTTATCTCAATAAACTCCTTCATCGTGTTCTTAGATCTATCTTATTTTCAACTACCAAAGGTAATTGTTAAGATTTTGCAATCAATACTTTTAATCACAAAGAATTATATTGATGCCGATCTACACAACTAATCAATCTAATCTACCACAAGGATAAACCGATTATAGTTGGATCCTCTATACCGAAACAAGTATTGTGCACACCAAAGATTATGAACCCCAAATCAGAAATCTTCAATATCTTCTTTGTCTTCAAATATTCTTAGATCTTCAATAAACACCTGCACATAACAACTTGAATCTCTTGTGATCAATCACGCACAGAACGGAGGCTGTTAACAATGGATTATCACAAGACGTCTTTAGATCTACAAACAGTCTAAAGATCCCTGTCGAAACTTCGATCTAGTTTGAGTGAATTAAAATCAGAAGAGAAGATTCTCAAGCATAAACAAACTAGATGCAATCAAAGTTCAACCACCGTTAGTCAATCAAATCAATCGAAAACACAAGATAAACCGCAATTATCTAGTTTCCCACCAACGGTACTAATTGAGCTTCTCAATCCCAAAGAAGACTTTAAACTGAGCGGCCGTAAGAGATTTCGCCTAATTAGGTTACTTCTCCTCTCGAATAGGCGGCTTCAGTAACAACACAACCGAGGAAGTTTGATGTTACGAAGGATTAGTTTGCTAGTAAATGAAAACTTTAAGTATTTATAGACAAGGAAGTTTGGACACCAAGGAATTTCCAAAACCGAAAATATTCTCAAGATATGCAATATATTCCAAATTCGGTTTCCATAATTCCCGGAAATGCTCTATCCAAAATATTGACCTAAAATCTATTTGGAAAATCTTCAACTAGTAAATGCACATTACTAATTCTCATTTTCCTAAAATAAAATTAAAAACCTTAAATGAAAGATTCTTAACTTATTTATGTTTCGATCCTCGGATTCTCTTCCTTTAGCTATTAAGGAATAACTTTGAACAATTAAAGATAAGCGTTACTTACACATGTTCAAAGTATGTCGACATCCTTACTTTTAAGTCCTCTTTCATACTTACAATCTTGAAACCGATTTGCTACACTTCCAAACAAGTTTAGAATTGGTTCATCCGACTTTCAAGAACTATGTGATTGATCAAAAACACTCAATCACCAATCATGGATTTAACGGTTCTACCAAAACAAGTTTCGGTTTTACCTCCATGTGAGTACCGTGCATAGTCACGCTAGCTTTCCAAAATTCTATTGACTAGGTACTAGGAACGATTCCCCACATATATATGGTATCTAACTTGAATGTGTTGCACATGTCCATAGGATCGGTTCCCTTGCCTAAAAACGTGTTGCACATGTCCATATGATCGGTTGCCCTTTCGCTAAAAAAATGTTGCACCTCATACAAGGATCGATTCCCTTTGTGATGTGTTGCACCTCTTACTAGGATCGGTTCCCCTTTACCCGAGTCGGTCTTACAAAATCACAAACTCGATCATACCATCTCAGGTGATTACTTAAGATCAATTTCGCTAATAAAAGTCATACCAATACAAAATTCAGGCCTTTGTGAATAGTTTTACCAAAAACACAAACAAGTCATGAGCGGTTATACTAATCACACATATTGGTTGTTCACAAGATATGCAATGAATAACAATACCAATAACGCCTGGCGATTTCCTTTTCGATTCACAAAACAAGTTCATGAATTTACTTCCTTAAAACACATGTAAAACATTGTTTCCTAGGATGAAATCCTCACCTCATACCCATACATAATCACAATAGCATTTAAACGATTATGTCGATGTCTTATCTACAAAGTTTAATGGTTAAGCTATAAACCTCGTATTGTATTCCTTAATACTATGTCTAACTAGAGTGTTCATGCTTCGCATGCTTTTGTTTTTTCAATATGCACGACTTGAATGATACGTTAGGGAATGAAACAGCTTCAAGTAAAATATCACTAACCTCAAGTGGAAGGATGATGTTGTCGTTGTAGCTTCTTACTTCTTTACTTCTTCAAGTCTTCGCAATACTTGTAATGTCTCATATCCTAATACTTTCAAGCTAACCTATACGAAGTTGACTCTAGTACATAATCAAGCGACTATTTAAATGAGTTTTGATTCATTAAAATATGACAACCAAACTTGACATACCAACGCTTAGTGGGTTCAACCGAGTTATGCTCTAACATAGAGTAACAGAACTCCACCCATTTCGAAATGGAGGGACAATGGGTTCTGACTTCCTGAAGCATAACCGTCATATCGACTAAGTTGAACGCATTTTGGAAATCCACATGACACACCAACACCAAATTGAAAATCCTTAAGATATGTGCACATTTCCTTGCCCACCGAAAAGAGCAACGAATTTTGAGACAAGACGTCTCCAAACGGTACCAACGGCAATGGGGAGTATCCCACCATCTAGTTTGAGGAGCGGTGTTAGAGGTGCACTTGGCCCACAAGATATCCCAACCGAATGGGACAAAGGCCATCTAACAAAAGGTTAACTACCCCATTGATAGATTAAAGTAGATCGTCCGCAACTGCAGAAGTTGTCCCATTGAGAGCGTCAAGGAGATGTTGTAATCTCATTTCATCTCTATCACATGAAATACCCTTCGAAAAGCTCTTAATCCTCCCTAAGATAATCTCATTAGATGAAATTACACTTCCGGAGTAGTTGGGGCTGGAAGGAATAGCCGGAGGAGGAGCACCGGGGTATTTGTCCAACAAGTTTTTGTATGTATCTTCACCGTGGGGGGATAAACCATCAGAAGTGAGGACTGTGATTGCAGCAGTAAAGAGTCCATTACATATCTTTTTTCTGCACACATTCAAGTTTAGAGACTCCCGGTCTTTGGCCTTGCTGCGTCTATTACCTATTGGATGTTGGTCCTCAAGCAAAGAACTCATGTACCAAACTAATACAACCATCCGGTTCAAACCAACGCATTATGGATTGGTTGATTGAAGAAACCTATAGCTTCTTAACATTCCCGGACTTCTCTTCAGCACTATTCTTAGGAACATAAATATGTAGAACACAAACAGGCAACAATAAAAGTTGCACCCACGCAGAAACGTCGAGGGAAAGCGAGAACTTTATCTAACACAAACTTCAACACCCTCTAGAACTGCAACTTGCACTTGGGTGGTATGTTCTTAATAGTTCGCAGTTTTTTTTCTGAAAATCCATGTCCCAGCAGATCCAAGTTGAGACAAGGCAGGTGAGTTGCAGAGTTGGCATAGTCAGAGATCGATTTATAACATCGATATCGTTGGCGAGTCATTAATAAATCCAAATTCTAATTATTTTTCTACTATAATTATCATTAATAAAACATAAATAATAACAAGAAAACAATAGATTTAGTTTCCATAGATCTCCTTTCATCATTTAATATTCAAATCTAGTTTGGTAAAGATTTATACATGTAAAAGACTACAAACTAGAGATAAATGACTAAAGACTAAAGAGACTATACAGTGACTAACTTCTTGCTTATTCTATCAGCTTTTAAATGTACGTTTGGTATTTTGTACCAATTAAATTGTCGTTTTTTAGTTATGCAGAATTAAGAGTCGGAGGCTCAATTAACTAAAACACGTTAATTTTCCATATAAGTGGTGCAAAACAAAGTTTGTCAAGAGCACCTCTTTGTTCTAGTTTTAACTTGCAAAGTTTAACATAAAAACATCTTGCATTGCATATATCTTATTTGATGATACAACGTTTCGTTTCCTCCTCCTAGTTGTTTTTTTCTATGCACATGGATTTTCGCTTCGTGACTAGTATATTTAACACTTCTTTCACAGCATAATTGTGACCAAGGTCCTTGACAAACTCTGTTTTTCACAGCATAACTGTGACCAAGGTCCTTGACTAACTTCAGCAGAACCACCAAAATCTTTAATCTTTTTTTTTTTACATAAAATCACAATTTAGAAGCCACCTGATATACGAGCATAGGTGAGTTTCATTATTATGGAAAGATCCGCAAGTATTAAAATTATAATTAAGGTATTTGTGAGACTAACTGATGAAAACTGGAAGAAGAAGAAGAGGAAAAACAAAATGGAGGTCGACATGTCATCACCATCACTAAATTTGCAGTGAAATGTTCCATTACACCGCCCATGAAGTGGTAGTGAAATGTGCATTTCACCGTCATTTACATGGTGGAGAAATTTGGTGTTCACGTTTCGCATTGTGGATGTGAATGTTACATTTCTCTTCTACTTGTATGGAATAACCAAGGTTTTATAGGTTTTTTTCTTCGTTTGGGTACTTGAGATTTTGGGTGTCCAAAGAACCTTGGGTTCCTTTGAAAACGAGATTCACAAAATATTTCATTTCATTCTCTTAGATTAAAAAATGGTTCTCAACCTTCAATGTTAATCATCATCGTCGTACCATTGTCGAGCATACAATTTCTGTGATAAATCAAATTGGGTTTTCAAATTTTGTTAGTATGAATAGTTAAATGAGTTTAAAGGGTGTATTGGTCCAAAAATTATCAAATCTAACTCAATAGTAAATCATTGACTTGAGTCCGGGTTTTCCACTCCCTTGATCCAAAACTCTCCTCCCTATAACAAAAGTGTTTTTTTTTATCTTTATTTTAAAGGTGAAGTGCACTAAGGATGAGGAAAAGGAAGGTCGCTTTCCTTTTGACGACGAAAATTGAACCCAGTAATGAACCTAATCCAAAGAACAAAGTTTGGAAGATTTGGGCTTCAAAGGAAACATATTCACTTGGAGTAACAAAAGAGAGGGTCTGGAAAATATTAAACAAAGGCTAGACAGAGCCTTAGCCAATGCTCATTGGAGTATAGAATTCGAAGAAGCATCCCTCGAAAATTTGGTGGCAGTTGGCTCAGATCATGGGCCAATTTGTCTTTATTTAAAACCCACTTCTTTTCACCTGTCCCCTACTTTCAAGTTCTATGATACCTGCTTAAAGAACCTACTTGCATTGAGGTCATAAAAAAATCATGGATAGTAAACTCTGGAAACTCTGTCTTATATCTTATTGAAAATGTCTCTACCTTAGGTGACAATCTCGAAGACTGAAAAGAGATGTTTTTGGAAAACCAAATAAAAAAATTAGAATTCTCTTAAAAAACATAGACAAGTTAGCATCAAAACAAGCTAATGATACTAGTACTAGTCTCATTAACAAAAAACTGCTAGAACTATAAAAATTGTATGATTCTCAAGAGGAAATCGCTAAAAAACAATCACGAAATAACATTATAGATTTAGGGCAAATAAACACAACCTTTTTCATGTCACAACCTTAAAAAGAAGAAAAATGAACAACATAAACTGTACACGTGATAAAAATGATAATGTAATTTCTTCTAGACCTGAAATTAAAGAAGTTCTGACTTCTTAGTAGTCTGATTTGTTCACTGAAAGCTCTCATAACTTTGATGAACAAGTTTTCTTTCATATTTCTCCCTGTATCTCTCTTGAGGAAAACAGTGCATTAACAACAGTACCATCTCCGAGGAAGAAATATGGGAGGTGGTAAAAATCTCAAACCAAATACCAAATGGTTTCCTAAGGTGAGTTTCTTTAAACATAATTGGGGGTTAGTAGGACCACAATAAGTAGCCGTGATGCGGGATTTTCTTAAAAATAAACAGCTAAATGTTGAATTAAATAAAACCTTCTTATTCCTAATCCCTAAAATAAAAAAAATCCAATGATGGATGAAGTGGAAAATCATTGTTAAATTAGTTCACCACAATTGTTCATATAATCTAAAAGCTTTAAGATTTTTTATCAGAAATTTCCAATCTACCATGTCGAACCCTTCCGAATGTCTATTTTGAGGCCAATATTTCCCGTGTTCTTTTACTTTTTTTCATTAAGTGCACCATTTCATGAGCAACAATAATGTTGTCTCAAAATTTTCCTAGGAGAAAGAAATGCAGATCAGAAAGGTGAAATTATTTTGTTCAAGAGACTTTTTGAACCTATTAGCCATGAGTTTAGCTATGATTTTGTAAGGTTTATTGCACAAGCCAATTGGCCTAAATTCTGCAGATGGCAATCCCTGTAAAGAGTTCAAACCATCCGGGGGAATTAGGCAAGGAGATCCTCTTTCTCCAAACCTATTCATCCCGTGTATGGAAGTATTTTCTCGATTGTTAAGTCCCTTAAAAGCTACAAAAAGTTCGAATTAAACTAACTCCTAAATCTACTCCAATCTCCCACCTATTTTTTTGCGAGATGATCTTCTCTTGTTAACTAAATCAGACTTAGGAAGTTGTAAAAACCTACTAGAAGCTATACACATGTTTAGTGCTACCTAAGGGAAAGTAATAAATTTCGCTAAGTCTGGACTTTTGTCCAGTAAAAAAAGTACACAAAGAAACATCAAGACATAATATGCAGATTAATGAAGATCAAAAAGATAAACACAAAAGATTCACATTTAGGGGTACCTTTGTTTATAGAATAGATCAAAACTAAAAGCATTTGATAACATAATTGAAAAAATGGAACAGAGAATAAAAAACTGGCTAGGAAAGGTTTTGTCACAGCCAAGTAAAATAGTGTTGAATAAAGCAGTTTGTCTAGCATGCCTATCTTCAAAGATGGGTTGTTTTGTTCTTCCAAAAAAATAAGCAAAATAATCAATAATATTCAGAGAGACTTTTGGTGGGGGGGAACACACAAATTCTAAGGTATTTACATAAAATCTTTTGATTTTCTATGTAAACCAATAGAACAAGTAGGCTTAGGTTTTAAAGAAGCAAACAAGGTAAACCAAAGCCAATTTCAGTAGAATAGCTTGGAGATTTGTTAGTAACCTTGATGACCTGTGGGAACATATCCTAAAAGGAAAATATTTTAAGAAAACATGAGCATTTCACTCCAAGAATAAATCAAAAGCTTCTTGGGTTTAGAAGTATATTTTGCAGGGAATAGAAAATATCAAAAAATACAGCATATGGGAAGTGGGAGATGGAAAATCCATAAACATATGGGATGATAAATGGCTAACAGCTAGGGAAGAGACTTTGGTGGAGTCCGTTCTTCTAGGAAACACATCCATAACACTTGTGTCTGAGTTAATTCACTCAAACACGAAAAAGTGGAAAACTGATTTTATACAATCATGCATTGTTTGATAGTTCAATAGTGCATAAGATTACTAATATAAGCCTTAACACCACTGATGGGGGAAGTCTGAAAAAGATAAACTAAGATGGACATTAACAAAAAATGGAGAATTTACTGTAAAATCTTTTTATGCAAAACTTCTGAATCCAACTAATATCATCCCTGACAAAACAAAGAAGTTTTGGAAAGCATTATGGAGCATGGATACTTCACAGAGAATCAAAAATTTTATTTGGAAATGCCTGCAAGATGCATTACCTACTAGACAAAAGTAAAGATCAGTGAAAAAAAATGCATATTCTGTAAGGATGATGTGTAACCTACATATCATATGTTTTTTGACTGCGACTATGCTTAGGTTGTGTGGAATCTACATCCAATGGCCTCTCAGAGAGCACCTCATAACTCAAACTCTGTCAATATTTCTTTCTTGCATAAATACAATGAATGGGTAGCAAGAGATTTGAATTTCATCTCAATGACACTTGATGCAACCAAATGCTTGTTTATTTGGAAGGAAAGGTATCTTAGGATATTTGAAGATAAATATAGAACACCAAACCAGCTAGCACTAGATATCTCAAGACACTATAAGTACTGGCATCCAATGAACTTGAATAGTTTGAGTCAAACACAAGACATAACTATCAAACCAACACCACATTGGAACTTCCCAATCATAAACACTTTCAAGCTAAATTGTGATGCTTCTTGGTTATCTGAAAATACTAATGCAGGATTTGGTTTTATTCTTCGTAATTGGACAAGCATTTTTAAAGGAGCGGAATCAAGCATCTTCAGGACTTCCACAACTGAATAAGCAGAAGCTCTGGCTCTGCTACATGCGACTAAATAGGCCATCTCAAATAATCTACAATATTTGGTCATATAAGGAGATATTCAGGCAGTCATTAGACACTTACAAGGCAAGGTTTTAGCAATTCAATGGAAAAGTATGGCAATTCTAGAAGAAATTAAGAAGTTGGCAGAAAATCTTGTTCACTTTTTGGGTTTTAATCATGTAGACAGAAAAGCTAACAGAGTAGTTGATCTTTTGGCAAAGAAAGGAAGGAAAAAATATTAGAGCACTACTCGGTCGAACTCGCAAGCATTGCTATCTCAAGCTTGTTTTTCAAGTTTAGTTGACAAAACTATAAGTCTTGATTTCTAGTCTACTTATAGCTAAGTCTCGGATTAGGATAGTAAGTGTAGTTGAGCATTAGACTTCACGACGTTCATCGATTGAAGACGAAGAACTACTGAAAGGGGCTTGTGGAACTTCATCGACAAAAGGTATGTGGAGACTTGAACTCATCTATCCCTCAAAAGTCTATCTACTCTACCTCCTATTTGAGACAAAAGTCGTATAGCTATATAGACTTCGATTATATACATTTGATATTTCGAGCTGAGTTTAACTCGCTTACATATTTCTCGAAATATGTGTTGTTAAGCTTTCGCTTTAACCAAGTTCATCTTATATTCTTGACGAAAGTCAAAAGATGATCATGTGAAAATCGCCTGGTAACATCTTACAAGATTTGTGTGAGACAGTCATTTGATGTAGACTCGGAATGTTTCGTATTGATCATTCGATCACTTGAAAATTGCTTTGAAGCTAATAGTTTGTGTGAGACAGCTGTTCCCGTCTTCCGAAAATGTTTCAATGATTGAAACGGGAATTTAGAACACTTAATCATAATTGGATTATGAGCACAGTATGCGTACTTGCATATGTGTTGATCCATGTCCGGGAACCATGGTATGCATACCCGTATGCGTACTGATTGGTTTTGAAGAGGTCCAGGAACCAAGTATGTATAGCGGTACGCGTACTGGCGTGAGGTTCAAGTTCCGGGACTTTACTGAGTTTGGTGGTATGCGTACACGTTCGCGTACTTGCGAACCCAAACTTAGTCCGGCCCACTTAGGTATGCGTACACGTTCGCATACTTGAGTAGGTTATGTTCTAAAATCTATTTGTTCATGCACTAATACATTTATATAATACGGAATGCAATCTTTTGCAAACCGTGGCTATAATGTTCATGACTCTATTCGAGTGAATCAAAATCGATTTTGCTTCAATTGTGTCTTGTATACTTCTATGAGAATATAAACAATTGAACAACTCTAGAACTAGTTTCATTTGAGTCATTTGAACTAGTTATGGTTAAGATGAATAAGGATGATATGAAAGTTTTCATATGGATAACTTTGGTTAACTATTGTTGAGCCAACAAAGGTGTACACGTTTAGGTACGGTTACCCATATCTAAATGAAGTCACTTTTCATTTGTGTGTAACAAGCTAAGTTCGATCTAACGGTTGAAAGATATTAGTCTAATCAGGTTTTCATCTAAAGGTGAATATTGAATGATTTATTACCAAGGTAACATTGATTGCGAACCTTGATTTGAAGACTATATAAAGGAGAACTCTAGCAACTAGGAAACCTAATCCCCACACCTCCCGTGTGATACTAGTTGCGACTAGAGTCGATTCTCCTTTAACCTCGAGTTTTCCAAAACCCTGTAGGTTAACGAATTGAAGACTTCATTAGGATTGTGAAGCCGAAACCAACTATTTTCTCTCTGCAGCTTGCATGTTCTAATCTTGTTGTTTTCTATCGTGATTGAGTACTATCTTCTCTAAGATTTGCTCGAGATTTAATCTCCGATAGGCAAGATAAAAAGTAGTCACAAACATCTTCGTCTCATCGTTTGTGATTCCACAATATCTTGTTTCGCTACCATACGATTAAGATTATTGTGAGGTGATTGATATTTCTAGGTTGTTCTTCGGGAATATAAGTCTCGGTATATCAATTTGTTCCGTTCACCTTGATTTACCAAAAGATAGAACAAAACTCATAGGTTTATCTGTGGGAGACAAATTTATCTATACAATAGACTTTTGTGTGTGAGACAGATTGGTTTATCAAGTCTTCGACTTTGGGTCGTAGAAACTCTTAGTTGTGGGTGATATCAGCTAAGGGAATCAAGTGCGTAGAGTCCTGCTGGGATTCAGAGATGTAAGGAGCGCAACTGTACCTTGATCAGTGTGAGATTGGTTAGGGCACAACTACATTCTAGTCCGGGTTAACTTGGAGTAGGCTAGTCTGTGTAGCGGCTTAATGCAGTATGGTGTTCAAATCTGGACTAGGTCCCGGGTTTTTCTGCTTTTGTGGTTTCCTCGTTAACAAAATTTCTGGTGTCTGTGTTATTTCTTTTCCGCATTATATTTTTTTATATAATTGAAATATCACAGGTTGTGCGTAAGTTCAAACAATTGTGAATCCAACCTTTGTTTGTTGATTAAATTGATTGACACTTGATACCGTCCAAGTTATTTCTTATATTCAATCGGGCTCGCAAATTCCTATTTGTTTGATTGCAGATTGAATTGAGAAATAGAGATAACTCTTTGATATACTTTTCTTAAGATTGAGTCCGATCTGTCTAGTTAAATCTCTTGAAAGTATATTGGACTTAGTCCATACAGATTGCCAAGCAAAATATTGGGTGTGGTTGTTAGACCCCGCCTTTTCAATTGGTATCGAGAGCAGCAAACACGTTTAAGACCTTATAAGTCTCGTGTTTGTGGCAATCTGATTTGTGTGGATGGTTTTTTTGTCTCAAACTCGCGCACATAAAAATGAGTTCCAAAAAATTTGTCTATGCTAAATGTCTTGGTTTTACCTCCAAGGATAACTCCTTTGTTGATTCTTCTGAATCCCGAGGTAATAATTTGTTAGTATCATATTCTGATAACATTACCTCTGATATGATATTTAACACTATGTCGAATGCTGAAATGGAACTCACCAGAACTCGAAGGAAATATGCTGATATTTTCGATTTTCAAGGAGCTAAAACATGATAAGCTCATTGATGAGCTTGAGAAGTCTCTTGGTCGAGAACGGGAACTCTATAGCATAATTGAGTCCTTTTCTAACAATATCGAAAAACTTGTTCAATAAACTACTCTACAACATGAAAAGATTAGTACTCTTGAGGATATTGTTAAACAAGATTCAATCAGAGAAAAACGTTTGATCGAGACTCATTCATCTGATCTGAATAGCTTTCGTGTTGAAAAAGAGAAATTGGTCGCGTCACTTCTTCTAGCCCAGAAACAGTGTAAATCCTTGAAAGAGGAATACTCTGCTTTAATGAGAAAAACTTTTGTACCAATATCTAATTCTCAGACAGAATTACAATACACGAAGAAATGTTCTCCAAAGGAAGTTCCTTATAAGAAGTGTTTACATAACTTGCAGTCTTCTAATTGGGTTATGAACTTACAGGTTCGTTCCATTGTTTCTCTTCCATAAACCTGTTCTTTCTGTGGGAAAAAGAATCACTATGCTCAACATTGTTTTGCTAGAAAGAAACATATTTCTGATCTTTAAAATCTACTTCTTTTACTGTCGACATAGTAAATTGTCTAACGACATCTACAATGGATTTCATTCCTGCAGAAAGCCAGAACTCTCATAAAAGGGACTTCAATGGTCACTCATTTCGAAATCTCTATAGGGATCATGTAACTCCTCATGGTGCGAACTCTTACACCACAAAAATACATATTCCCAGTGGGTATGAGAATAAGTCTGGTAGATCTAAATCTAGAAGGTAGAGACCTCTATCCTCTAATTCTCTGGAACCGGTTTATAGAGGTCCTAGACTTAATCCACATAAAATTCCCTCTAATGGATTTTCTAAAAAGGTTATGTCAAATTCTTCTAGAATAAGAAATAGCCGAAGGAAGGTAAGAAATACTTAGATCAAACCCTCATATGGGAAACCTAATCCCCACACCCCTTGTGTGATACTAGTTGCGACTAGAGTCGATTCTCCTTTAACTTTAGGTTTTTCCAAAACCCTGTAGGTTAACGACTTGAAGATTTCATTGGGATTGTGAAGCCAGACCCAACTATTTTCTCTATAGTTTGCATGTTCCGATCTTGCTATTTTCTATCGTGATTGAGTACTATCTTCTCTAAGATTTGCTCGAGATTTAATCTTCGATAGGCAAGATAAAAAGTAGTCACAAACATCTTCGTCTCATCGTTTGTGATTCCACAATATCTTGTTTCGCTACCATACGATTAAGATTATTGTGAGGTGAGTGAGATTTCTAGGCTTTTCATCGGGAATATAAGTCTGGTATATCAATTGGTTCTGTTCACCTTGATTTATCAAAAGACAGAACAAAACTCATAGGTTTATCTGTGGGAGACAGATTTATCTATACAATAGACTTTTTTGTGTAAGACAGATTGTTTTATCAAGTCTTCGACTTTGGGTCATAGCAACTCTTAGTTGTGGGCGAGATCAGCTAAGGGAATCAAGTGCGTAAAATCATGTCGGGATTCAGAGACGTAAGGAGCGCAACTGTACCTTGATCAGTGTGAGATTAGTTAGGGCTCAACTACATTCCAGTCTGAAGTTAACTTGGAGTAGTCTAGTGTCTGTAGCGGCTTAATACATTGTGGTGTTCAAATCTAGACTAGGTCCCGGGGTTTTTATGCATTTGCGGTTTCCTCGTTAACAAAATTTCTGGTGTCTGTGTTATTTCTTTTCCGCATTATATTTGTTTATATAATTGAAATATCACAGGTTGTGCGTAAGTTCAATCAATTGTGAATCCAACCTTTGGTTGTTGATTAAATTGATTGACACTTGGATATTGGTTTTTGATACGTCCAAGTTATTTCTTATAATCAATCAGGCTCGCAAATTCCTATTTGTTTGATTGCAGATTGAATTGAGAAATAGAGATATAACTCTTTGATATACTTTTCTTCAGATTGAGTCTGACTGTCTAGTTGATTCTCTTGAAAGTATATTGGAGTTAGTCCATACAGATTGCTAAGCGAAATATTGGGTGTGGTTGTTAGACCCCTGCTTTTTCAAAAACAACACTACAACCTCCTGGACAAACCAAGCTCCTATTTTTTTTTAATTTCTACAATGGCTTTTGACACTGTCGAAGCTTATGAAGTACATAATTTTAATAACTTTGCTGTAAAACTTCCAGAGGAAGTTAATCTAACAAATTCAATCATCGGAAGAACAATCCACCATGAGTTGTTTACTGATGAGACTGAATCAAACGATTAACCTTTCTCTGTTTTCAGTAATATATCCCTATTTTCAACACACAAAAAAAGTGCACTAAGGATGAAGGAGGAATTGTAGCAAAAAAAAAGGCGGAAGAAGTTGTTTAAAGAAGACTTACATTTGTGATTTCTAAGTTTTTGCTTATATAGATTTATTCTACAACAAACATTTAACTCCAAATAAGTTCTTCTTTTCAGCGGAATAATCCAATGATAAGTTTAGATATGTTTTGGGTTTACAGGGGAATGATCCAATGATATTTTTAGATGACATTTCGACGTCATTTAAATTGTAAAACTCAAATTGTAATGAATTTGAAGCTAAGTTTTTAAAGAAATATTCCTCTTATAAAGTTCTTCTTCCCTCCCCAAATAAAAGCTTTAAAAGGACGTATAAGGGCACCATCTACCACTTCTAATTTCAACCGTTAAGATTTATGGTCGAAATTTAAATTTATAGATGGTGAAGTTTCGTATCTCCGCTAATTTTTGGTAGCAAGATAGATATTTATAAGAGGAACATAACATAAAAACAATAGCTTTAAATTTCAATGCAATTTGAGTTTTACAAAAAAAAAATGGTGCCGAAATGTCAGCCAACTGTCATTTTAACCATATCACTGGATCGTCCCCTTTATTCAAAACCATTATAACTGCCTACCTGTTAGGAGACACTAGACAAAAGTGATGGCTATTTTAACCACCAAAACTTCTTTCCCTCTTTTTTGATTTTAATCGGATTGATCATTACGTATTTTTTTCTGAAGCAATTATTCATTACATATAATGTGTGAAAAATTCCAAGATATAGGCTCGTGTCAAGCTGAACTTAGAGCATCCGTAATTTTGTTGGTAAAAGTCAGATTTGGCAAAAAAACACAAGCACATCGAGAGTTTCTAAAGTTGCCAAATTGCGAAGCCAAATGTGACAACTGAATTCCGGTCGAACCAGCGAGTGAGTGGAGTAGTGAAAATGCTAATATATCTCAAGAGACTCATACTTCTCCAGCAAAACTATTAGTTGATGAATAGTATGAAAAGTTTAAAGCTGCTCCATTGCCGTATGACGACAATTCAGAAGTTTATTTTTCGTTTGATATAAATCAATTTAGTTGAGTCATTACATGTATCTCAGCCTCCTCTTAGTAATAAAAAAAAATGGGCACTCTCGTAGTTGTTTATATCAGTGACAAAAAAGTGTTTGTAACATCTGATAGCCTTTTAAATTCTAAGACCGGAAATTCCATCTCTTCGGATGGAGATGATAGCTCTTCAGATAATAGCTCTGATGATAGGTTAAATAATGATGGAGAGAGTGGAAGAATTGATAAGGAAAATGATGACACTACTGAAGATGATAGAAGCATTGATGATGAAACTTCAGAGGAAAAGGATGATAATGGGAAGTATGAGATATTATAGTTGAATTCAAGGGGAGCATGTGGGCCGCAGTAATCAGTCCAAGTATAACAATAATATATTTCAAAGAACTAATTTTACCATCAATTTGTCACCTTAGAAAACTTAAAATTTTCTTTGTCATATATAGGTTTGAGATATACAATAACTTAATTACATCATACATTTCTTTTTTCTTATTTTGCATATTATATTTCTTTTATGATATAAAATTCTCTTTTTACATATAAGTGACAGTCGTATATATGTTAATGTATAAGTGTTACAAAAAAAAACTTTAAAAAATTATAAAAAAAATGTTAACGTATTTATTATCTTAATTTACATATTATGTGCATTAATACTAAGTTAATTACAAAAATATAGGTTAAAATTACAATTTACTATGATATGAATCTTTATTTTGCATATGTGCAAATGAATTTCTTATAATATTTTTTGTTTTGAAATCAAATATTTTTTTCACATGATGTTTTTTAATAAGTTTGAACATTTTAGTATACACAAAATATTTTTTTTTGAATTTGAATATCAGAGACATCTATTCTACCCCATACCCTTTCGTTATTTGTTATATATATTCTTAATTACACCCCCTTTGAAGTACAATTATGGATTCTCCACTGTGAGATATGTTATGCAAGGCTCAAAAGACATGCGTGTCAGAGTGGAAGAGGTGGGTGACAAAATCAATACTTGTGAGGGATTTATTGTAGTGTTCGCAGGATGCTACACCAAATCACATCTTATGTGCCTAAAACTCAGAGAAAGGTGGAGAAAACGTAACAAGTTTCTACCTCACTACATTATACTTAAGAAATTAGTAAAGCAGTCAAAAGCCAAGAAAACAAAATTTGTTTTAGTGACACCTAAGGCTTTTGGATCTGGTTTTGAATTAGCTCTGTGACACCTTAGAAAATAACTTCGATGGATGGAAACAATATGTGTTTTGGTAGTGTTCTAAAATAGTTTCATAGACGACTACATTGATGAATTTGATGACCGGAAACTGATATTCAAATAGTTGTGATACTCAGAAAAACCGTATACCATGTTTCTAAGGAGGCGCTATCTGTTGGGGGCATGGTAGTGATTACAAAGCTGAAATAGATGAGAATCAAAAATTAATAACTTAGTTTATGAGGTTTCCTTCAAAACATTGTGACCTATCATATTCCATCCTGACAACATTCGTATTGCAAGATATTGTTTCATAGCCAAGAAAGTTTTGAATTTAGATACCATTAAAAAGATTGAAAATAGGGAACTAAAAGAAGATGTTAATAATAATGGGCCGGATGTAGCGAGCGTATCCAGATGTGACAAATCTTCACTTTTATGAAACACCTGAGCATTTGGATAGAGAAGATTTCACCGGCTTACAACTAGTTTTGGGTTTTAATGTTGAGCAGCAGAAATTTACTATGGGTCAGGGATCAAAAGGCTATTTTGAAGATGAATTTGGAAGAGTTTGCAAGTTCACCGTTAGTAGAGAATACATGTATTGGGACAATGACAAGTGGGTGTATGTGATTTGTTAGTTTAGTTCGATTGTAATTAAACATTAAATGTGGTTGTATATGTATTCTCTTCAGGTTATATAATGTGACTATATTATTAGTTCAATAACTCTTCATTAAAAAAAAGTTCAATCACTCCAAGTTTTGTTACTGCTCTTTCCAATTATTTTTTTTTTCAATTGATTAGTTCCCTATATGTAATTGTGCTCTGAGTTCTACAATCGAACAACCACAAGGTTAAGAGGTTACGTAAAATTCTCAAACTGTGGTTTCACAAGAAAGTCACTAGGTGATATCTTTGAATTACCTGAATTTCGACAAGGATAAGGTTTTCCAAACATTACTCATTAAACTTAAGGTACATTATAGGGAACCGTATTACCAATGCCTACTAGAATTTGCCTAGTGCTTGAACCCAAACGACATAAATATCCATTTTAGTTTGAAAGACCAACAAGTAAATTCCATTTTATAAAATCCTTGTAATATTTTTTCCAGCTTTATATATAAAAGTTAAACATAGTATCGACCTTTTATAACTGTCAAACACTTCTTTTTAGATGTACACTATGTTTACAACAACAAAAGAGAACTATATTCACTACCTGTTAAGTTTTTTTTTTTTTTTTTGGTTACGTCCGAATATAATAGAAGTAAAAGATAGTTACAATGTTAAGTGCATTATTCCACAGGAAGGAACCCAAAAAGAAAGACATAAATTACTTAAAACGAAAATAGTTTTCATCAGGATCATCAACTATTTTATGAAAACCTGGCATACTAATATAATTTCATAGACGCACGTACAAAGAGCACAACCCTTTTGGCCATCTCATCTGCATGAAATTTACTTCTCGATATGTATGTTCATACATACACATACATACAAAATGAAATATTTTTCTTTTAGGATTATGCATGGTGATCGAAACTAATGTATTTTTCACCTTTATAGAGAAACAAATCTTCATTAACCATAAAATTCTATCATGCCCTTTATTATCACAAATTCTTAATATCTAAGGAAAGAAAGAATGACATTAACATGGTAGTTCATATTTTTCTCTTTTGTTACAAAACTAATTGCAATAATCCATTTTTCATTGTGTCATAGAACAAGGTACTTCTATTAGCATTTTTTCTCGATGATTTCCTTTTCCTTGTCTTGTGATGAGGTGAGACATCTCAACATGTACTCGTACAAGAGACACTAGACAATTTAATATCATTTTTAAATTTATTAACTAGACACTTGTAACCGTTGTCATCTAAGATTAACATTTGTGTGTCTTCCTTGTGATCGACTTTTGATATCTATTTTGTTACTTGTATAATAGACTTCAGGACCCATTTATAGATGGGTTTTGCACCAGTTGTTGTATATTTAATACCATTATGATGATTTCCTTTTTGGATACCTTGTGAACTGCGTTTCTCCAAGGTGGAACATCGGATCTTATCTTTTTATTGTCAAAGTCACCTCTGTTTCCTTTTATCAGATAACTTTTGTCGGGCGATTGGAAAAACTTCAACTATCTATAATAATTCTTTTACTAAACTTTGGACAATAATGATCTGCTTTTTTTAGGAGAGCAAACTTAGCTAATTCGTTTGATACAAAAGAAATTGCTTCTTGCATCTTACGAACTTTGCATCCCCTCTGCAAGTGTTCTTTATTCCCACAATAAAAACAATGCTTAATAATATAAGAAGTGTGAGTTTTAATGTTACTTTTATGTGGATACGCTTGCATTGGAGTTTTTTTATTCCCATCCCCTTTTAAAATTGTCGCAACTTTGTCATCCACAATAGCCTCTGATTGGGAAGAGTTTTGAATCTTTGAAAAATATTAGTTTTGTACCAGATTCATTGTAGCCCAATCCTCTTGCATCTCGATGAGTTTTACTTGCTTCTAGTTTTGAGGTAACGTTGCTTGAGTTGTTATTGAACTTATTCAAGTCTTCTTACAAGGTCTTGATATTATCAAAAGCACCACTTAGCTGCGTCTCAAGGCGTTTCTCTAGAGAAATATATGCATTTTATATTTCTTCAAGGCATATTTGTTGAGAATATAATTCTTGCTTCAGATTCAGCAAGCTTCTTTTTTAACAGATAGATTTCTCTACGAAGATTTTCTCATTAAAGATTCTTTGAATTTAGATCTTCTTCATAATTACTATGAAGAGATTAGATGAGACGATAACCACTATTATGCCCTTCGAAAACCTTCCTCAATTTCTTGTTCTCTAGACCAAAGTAGTCAAAATCGTTCCTCGGTCTTAATCGGTTGGGGAGCTTGGAGCAAGGAGCAGTAAGTTCGGACTTGGAAATCGCTAAAACTCGGCCTAATACTCGGAGCATATTTATTAGATACTTATAGATTTCTGCTCATGAGCCAAGATTTGTACCTAATTAAAATTAAAATTTTAACACTATCATATAAATAAGTGTAATATTGTTATATTGAACCTATTCATAATGTTTTTAGAGGTTTTTCCATTTAATAACTCTCATCTGAGGGGTTACGAATTTTTTTCTTTTATGATTTCGTTACATGTAAGGCCAACTCGGAAAAATCGCCAACTCGTTTTGCCAAAAAATTGGTCCAAACCACCAAAATCGGCCGACTTAATCGCTAAAAATCGGAGATGGCTTGGAATCGGAAATCGCCTCGGCCATATAGCTTGTAGCGATTACTCGGCGAGTAATCGGCCTTGGAGAGCGATTTTAACTACACTGCTCTAGACAAAGAGGATCCAAAAGAGCGATGAAATCAGAGGTAGTCAGTTTTTTCTTTGTCAGAGGATCCAACAGCTTAGAGTATTTTGAGATATCCTCATCTATATCACGATAAGTATCTGAGTTACCATCATCTGAAATTTCATCCAGTTGTTTTTTTAGTCGGGTTCCTAAACATCAACAACTTATACATTATTAATAAGACGAGCTTGTCTGGTAGGTTCACATGAGGTGATATCTTGAAGATTTTCCGACATCGGTTTGAACGAGATGCCCTCATCAAGATCAAATTCAAATCTTTCGACATCATGTACTACGTTAACTGAATCATTATTAGGTTCTTCTTTCACTATATTTAGATCCAATATCTTATCGGTTGGATTGCACTAAAAACGGATTGTTAGAATTTTTTGTGTTTGCCTGCTCTGATACCAATTGAAATGACGACGGTACCAAATACACCATAATCTTTTCGATATCAACCTATATGAGACACACTTTGTGTGATTCAATAAGATGTTCACTTGGTATATAGTATAAGTTCGGTCTGAACCAACTATGGGATCAAACCAACTGTTCGATTAACGTACACCTGTATTTACTTTAATTATGTAAAGACAAACTAAATAGTGCGGAAGTGACACAAGATTTTTTTAAATAGAAATACGCAAATGTAGAAGAAAAAAAACCCGGGCCAAGTTCAGTTTTGAATACTCCCAGAATTAAGCCGATATACAAAGACTCCTACCAACTTCGTATAGTTGAGACCAAGTAAACTAACTCCAATTTACCTAGTTACTTCAGTATCCTTGCGCCTACTACCAATCTGGTCAAAGCACGTGAATCCTAAGATACAGTCCACTATTTTAAGTTGTTTCACTCGCTGTGAAAACTTCTTGTACTCAACTTCTTTGGAACATATTCTGAAACAGTAAAAGACTAATCTGTATTCCCAGAATCGCTCTATCAATATCAAGAACTAAATCAGAGATATATGTTGAGTTAAACAAAGGCTCTTCAGTTTAAACTAACAAACTCATTTGTTCGATTTATATCAACCAGGATAATAAGATCTTAGCTCAATCTATCAGATGCGGATCCTGAAGAAGACCTCGAAATGACAGATCATTGATCTTTACGACTAGTTACAAGATGTCTATCGAAATAAAAAAGCTAAGTCGGATCCCGACCAATCAAGTGTGCACGAAGTACATCACAAAGATCAGACACCAATGAGTAATCTTCTTGTCTTCAGATCTTCGGTCTTCATTGTACCTGCACAAATAACTTGATTCCCTTTGGATTAATTAGACATAGAACAAAGTTTGTTAACAATGGATGATCACAAGGCTATCTTTAGGTCTAAAAACAGGTTTGAACTCTATAGATCATTGATCTAGTTTGAGTGACCTTATGTCAGAAGAGAAGGCTCTCAGAATAATCAAACTAGGTGAATATCAAGGTTCAACTACCGTTAGTCAATCAAATCAATAATCAAAAACTAAAATAACAATACGATTCTAGTTTCCCACCAACGGTACTTCTGGACGCATATTTATCCCAAAAAAGTCTATTTAGAGCAGACGTAAGAGATTTCCCGTAATTAAGTTATTCTCCTGTCCTGAATAGTATTACGAATAATACTATAAATAGTCTATCACGCTAACTACAAAATGAAATGTGTGTATCAGGATAAGTTTGTAAGAAGAACAAACTTCACTATTTATAGACCAAGGCAATTTCGACACCAAGGAATTTCCATAAATTAAGATATCAAAAACTATGCTAAAAATACCAATTTTCGTTTTTATCTAATTCCAACTAATATATCGAAATATTTCATGGATGACAACTCAATGTTAGCTAGTATACAAGTATAATTTACTAATATACCTTCCAGAGATATGTTTTACTTACTAGGAAAGTAAAGACATATACGAAAACTCTGATAAAAGATACTCAAATATTTCGGTTTGGGATCTCACTTTGAATTTCAAGGAATATCTTTGAACAATTAATAAATAATATTTCAGTACATGTTCCAATACTCAATATGTCGACATCTTGAACTTTCCTAAATACCAAAGCATATTCCAATATATATTCACCCAAGCAAAGTGTATATGAGACTGGAAATATATTTTTATATTGAGATCGGTCCTGCAAGAGATCCCCAATAGGGATCGGTGCTGCTATAGATCCCAAGGAAGGAATCAGTCCTGCGATAGATCCCCAATAGGGATCGGCCCTACTATAGATATCCAATAGGAATTAGAACTCCAAATCCCTCTGATTCCTTTCAACTACGCAATACGTTTTGCAAATCTACTTCCTTATAGTTAAACATAGTTTTCTAGGCGTAAAATCAACTCAAAGTTCAATACACAATCTAGTAACAAGTTACAAAGATAGTGTTTATGTCGCAATTACGATATTCAAAAGATAGACGTTACGCTTCGTAATTCAATATACCAAAGTTGTAATATAACTCGTGTATTCTTGCTTGACACTTTGATTATATTATAATGATCAAGTCTCTAATACTAGATATTCATATATATAACTTGGCATGTTATGTTTTCAATATAAAAGAATTGAAAGCAACGTAGATATAAATGCATGGAAACACGTCAAGTCTTGTATCACTAACCTCGAACAGAAGAATGTTGTGTTCGTTGATGCCGATACTTCTTCAGGTTCTTCAGAGTAACACGAGTTTGTCTCAACATTTCTATACTTCCTAGTCTAACCTAACGAAGTTGACTTTAGTAATCTAATCCAAAGAAATTGAGTTTTGGAACTAACATATGACAACCAACCTTGACATACCAACGTTTGGTGGGTTCAACGGATCAATTCTTTAAAAAGAGCATTTCATCACCAATCAAAAACCAAGTGTTATTTTCAACTTCATTATAGATCCACCTAATACCATGCTTAATGGAAGACTTTACGTTGTAGTCAATCAAACCTCCATTAAACTAGAGAAATTTTGCTCGAAGAAAACGAGCCCATGCTTTATATGAATTCTTTTATATTCCACCATAACTTCATAAACATTTCCGTATTGACCACCCGAAATTTGGATATGCCAGATCCACCTTCACTAAAAGGGGTATAGATTTTGTTGTAAGCCACTGCCGCTGTCTTCTTTGCTTTGAATCACCAGTCTAAATAAAATTATGAATTGTTTTAAGAACTTTGATGTATGTATGTTTTTCTCAGGTGATTGTGTGTTTTTTCATTTTAAGAATTCCAATGTTATTTTTTAACCCTATGAGACTTTTTAATAAGGATAATTATGGAAAATTAATATTTGATATCCTCCCCTAATATTTAAAAATGGTCAAACACAGATTTTAACGATCAACCGTTTGGTCTAGTACCCTCCCCTAATATTTGATACGTTGGGTATACCAAGTTAAGTTTGTGTATTTTTCACGAATGAAATTGGTACCCTTGGTTATATGGAAATTTGAGTACATCAAATATGCATAACAAATTGGAGGATTTTATAAATAATGAAAAACTGGGTCTTACCAGATTACATACCTGAATTAGAAGGAATGATATAACAACATATATAAGAATTGTTTCTATTCACACAAAAGATGGGATAGTTTGGTCTTGGAGTAGCTCATGTATGATAATTATGAAAGAAACTTGCAATTATTGTAGGTCGGGAAGAAAAATTGATGTTAATTTCGTAAGCTATCAAAACATCTCTGTAAAGGGTTGGTATTATTTGGAAGTTGTTGCATAATAGAGTGTCGAAGGATGGTATCGTGTTATTCTCTGGAATTTATATTGCATCATGTTACAACCTTTGCAACACTCCACGTTGCTATGAATCGCAACATCACCTATTCTTTAAATATGTTCCTATGCGGCTGCGCGTTTGATCTGAATCAATCGTATTTTTGGTGTTTATTTAAATGCGACTTCTATTCGTTAATTATTTGTTATTGATCGTCTTTATAATAACAGCTCGCAGATCAAATATCATATGGGTGGAAGTAATTAACTGTTTGGTTTATTTGAGCAATAAAAAATAAAATCCACTTTGACTATGAGATTAATCATATCCAACAAGCAACAACAAAGTTAACCTAACCATAGGAGGTGGTCACGTTCAGAAGTTCATGAGTTCCAAGCCGTAGAATGGGTTCAAATAGAAATTGCATGTCAAATCTGGGTACGAAAAATGTAAAATAATAATAATAATCATCTCATAAATTAGCTATATGAGATCGTTGTCTAGTGATACGATTTTTTTTTTCTGATTTGGGAGATATGGATTCACTTACGTCAAAATTCTTATTGAAATCATTTATTTTGGTTGAAAAAACCTAGATTTATAGGGTTTTGATTTTCAAACTAACTATAAATCAAAATCACAAACACCTAATTAGCTAAATTAATTAAATTCTAATGCAAATTACCAAATGATAGCATGGGACTGGAGACGCTTAGAACATTTTGGGTCGTCTAGATATTTCACGTTTTTGCTGACCGTCGATTTAAAATCCTAAATAGCCTTTTTGCTTATCCTAAGTTAGTCTGACTCATATCTTTTTGGTTTTTCTGCTATTACGATCCTTCTGCTCTCTAGAAGAGATGAAAGAAAAAGAGTCGAAAGGAGATATAAATAGGTTGGAAATAAAAGGCGTTATAAGAAAATATTAAGATAGAAAGTTATTTAAATTAAAACATTTGGATAATTCCTATGGTCTTTTAATTTAGCATCTAGATTGGAAGTCCATGCCGGCTAGAATAACCCCCTAAGTCATATCGCAGTTCTAATCTAACATCTAGATGCGTTGAACCATTCTCCGTGACCGCGCTGAATGGAACAACGCAACCATCTCAGCCGTCGGATCAAAAAATAAATCAATTTGCGCTTGAACCAAACAGCGAAAAGTTGATTTCCTTTGCGCTGAATCATTTAGCAAAATTATCTCGCTACTAGTTGGAATGCGAGATATATCTGGGAAGAGAAGTAGTGTTAAAAAATAGACAACGCAGTTTGTGTAATCTGCAACGCTTTTTGTTCTAACCTAGCAGCCAAATCTAGCCCATGGAATTTAGTCTAAACAGAATGATGCTATTTTGTCAATTAATGTAGCCCTTGTCGATTCTTCAGCAGCCCAGAGAACAGCTTTCTTGGTATAACCAAGTATGAAGCCCGTCTCTCTGACTATCCTAAGCTCGTTAAAAGCTTCATTAAGGCCATTTCTACACGGGCCTCCCTCGATACGTCATGACAGTACTCACAGTCTCACTTTTTAAATGACAACATTATAGATAACGGCTAGATTTTCCCCTTCCCCCTTTTCTGCATCATTTTTTTTTCCCTAAAGACTAAAGTTCTTTAAGACAAGCAAGAATCGTTCTTTGGATGACATAACTGTTAATTACTGTTTAAACAATAAAGGGTTTTCGTTAGAGTTAGAGAATTTACTCCAATTTTTCTGTGTTTTAGAATCAATAAAATCAAGGGTTTCATCAAGGGTTTCTCAATGCTTCTGAATATTGAAGTTTTAGTCCTGTAACACCTCAAAGAATAAAATTAGCTCCACGTATACCAGTGAAATCTACTCCTTTATCATCAGAAAAGAACGCAACCTCTTCTTTTCATTCTCCCTGTAGTAAAGTTCTTAACTGTGATTCTCCCGTATGTTAAAGCTAAACATGTTCAGGTGATTCTTAATTTTTGTGGGTTTTGTTCATTTCTTGATTTTAAGCCTTTCTTGTGAAGGTTTTGTCAGGATTTTGTTATTTTTTTCTTAGGCATTTCAACGAACAGTCTTAAGTTCTTAGTTCTTAGGATTTTATCTGATTTTGAATAGAATTTCTTTGGAAAGCCTTTGTTTTATTGCTGTTTTGGGTAACATTTAATCGAAATGGATCCAAGCAGGGGAGTATCATTATTTTTGGTCTGCTATAAATTGTGGTGATAGAGTTGATAGTGCACTTAAAGGCATGGCTGTTGTAATGAAGCAACTGAATTCCGCTGATGAGGCGATTGAAGCAGCTAAATTTTTTCGTAGTCTTTGCTCTCTGCAAGCTCAGTAATCTCTTGATATTGTGCTCGTTGATCTCTACAAGGTATATTATCTCAATTGTCTCGTTTGTAATATTGTTTGTATTTTCCGTTTCTCGCCTTCAAATTTCTTGAATGTACTGATAGATCACTTTTGATAACTTACATGAAACTTAGTAGGAATAATCCCCCGATTATGTGTTTGCCTCTGGTTAACCTGCTTTCATGAAAAATGTCATCTGCACTTATTGATTCGTGCAAAATGCAGACTATATTTTGCTGCACCTCCTTAATCTTACAATACTGAATGTTGTCTTGAGAATAGATTTCCGTCTACTAGCGTTTACTTTATGCAGGGTTGTGGTACAGAATATTTAGAGTGATATCATGTTTAAGTTTTAATCCCGTCTATGTCATTTGATCTTTATATAACAATAGAGAGTTGGTAGAATCTATGGGCATATAACAATGGAGATTGTCAAAATGATGGGTTTGGTGGAACATGGAGAGAGGAGGACTTGAACAAAGAAGAAAAACCAACTCTTTTGGAGGAATGGCTCAGATCCTAGTTCTGGAAACTGGAAAACTTTCAGTTCTTGTATGACTGGGAAAAGTTGAGCAGATATGGTTAAAGGCAAAGAAGAGGAGGAGCGTTTAAGTGAATCAGTCAGTGGGTGGAGTAGCGAAAATTCGAATTACATGTCTCAAGAGATGCATATTACTCCAGCGCAACTAATCCATGTGCTTGTTCAGATCGGAGAAAGAATTCAACACCGTTAAGAACGGATATGATTTAAGTAAGGAAATCAATCATCAGGATAGTGCAGTGAAAGAAATGGCTCTTGTAATGAAGCAACTGAATCGTACTGAAGAGGTAATTGAAGCATTTAAATGTTTTCGTAGTCTTTGCTCTCAGGAATCTCTTGATAATGTGGTCATCAATCTCTACGAGGTATACCATCTCAATTGTAATGTTGTTTCTTTTTTCGTTTCTTGCCTTCAAATTTCTTGAATGCAGTGATAAATCACTTTCTGACTGAACATGGAAATTTAGTAGTAGCCCTCAGATTGTCATTGCCTCTGGAAAGTCTCATCTGCGCTTATGCAAACTCTCCCCAAACATGTAATTCCAGGCTATATTTTGCTGCACCTCTTAATCTGATAATTCTGACTGTTGTATGGGGCTGTGGTACAGAATTTATTAAGAGTGTTACAACGTTTAAGTTCTGTTTCTGTCTATGACATTTATAGAGAACTGGTAGAATCAATGAACATATCAAGTATCATGCATAATTTAAGCTTCTTGGGGAATTTTTTCTAATGCTATCAAGGATAATGTTAGAGCATTTGGATATAGATTCCGATTATTTGTTGCTATCAGTGTTAGGTAAACGGCTGCCTAACTCCAAATTGTTCATCCCCCAAAAGACATAAAAATAAAAACAAAAATAGTAACATTGAAGAGCCTATATCTTATGTTAATTTCATCATGATATGACAGCAATTTGAAATATCAAAATTGCTTCATGGATTTACAGATTTCAAATTCAGGCCATTGTTATAGCAAAATTGGGGAGGTTGACAAAATGATGAAAAGAAATGAGTCATAAAAACAACAAAATTTTAAAGATGATGATTAATCATGCAATATTCGAGCAATTTTTACATATGAGAAATCAAATCACCCACTACAAGTTTTGTGCTCAACCAAGAAGGTAAAAAAGTAATGAAATCTGGAAATGAGAATAACCATTTTTTGCAGACTTCAACAAACTACTTCTAAAGTGTATCTAGCAATTTTCCTAACTAAGCAATTTACTCATCAATTCCAAGCAATCATAAACTCAACAAAGAGGTTACAATCCATGATCAATCTCAGTACTACTTTTTTTTTCATTTTTGTTGAAAAATCTCTTCTAAGCTTCCTGTTAGCATGAGATTTCATCAACTAACCTTGCAATATCAAACTGTCCATGACAACATTCAATCACACTAACAACTTCTTCAAAAGTGGATACACTACATGGAATAACTAATCCATTTCTTTGTTCATATCCGAATTCAGCTTGAGTTTTCTCTAACAACATTTTAAACAACGGGTGAGAAAGAAACCCAGTTGGGACAACAAATCTTTGTCTTTCTTCTCCTACGTATAGAGCTAACGTGCCCGTTGGAGTTGTCGCCGGAGACGACGACTCTTCGTACTGATCGCTAAGTAATAATTCGAAGTGTGGTGAATGCTTACCGTCTCCGGCGGCACTTATCTTCACCTTCTTTACTAGTTTCTTAACTGATTTCATTTTGATGTTTCCTAGCATTTTGATGAACTTGTTTCAAGAGATCCAAGAAGAAGAAGTAGCAGAAGAAAAAAGATGAAGTGCTATAGGCTTGGGAGATAGCAGTTGGTTGGTGTATTTATATATGGTATGGTTTGGAGGAAGATTTTTGTCTTAAAATAAGTCCAATTTTTTTCTTGCTTAAATAAATGGAATATAAATAAGAAGTAATTTTTCTTTTTTCTGAAAATGATTTTCCATTTTACTTTTACAATTTATTTCATTTTAATTTTTCCTCTTATGATTGAATAAAAATCAAACCCCTTGATCAAGGAACCTTCTAATTTGACAGGAAAAGAATATTCTTCAATTTTATTTTACAGCTATGTATATTGAAAAATAAAAATCTAACTTAAAATGAAGATGAAAAGTAATTTTATCGAATTAAGTAATTAAGCTTATGTCACATGGATTTAATCTAATTAATTAACTATAGCTGAGTTAGTGAAGTTCCGTACCGGTTTCCTTTTAACAAGAGTACATTCAATAAAGTTGGTTATTGGCCTCGAAAGTGTCAATTTTGCCGGATGATAAAGTGACATATTCAACTGCAATTTTTTTATCTTTGTTTTAAAGGTGAAGTGCACCAAGGATGATGGGAGTTGTTTCTGCCCGTAATTTCTAAGTTTTTGCTTATAGATTCTATGACAAACATTTAAATCCAAATAAAGAACTATAGATATCTTTTGGGTTTTATTTCAAAAAACCGAAATGTATATTATAACTGCCCACTTGTTAGTCGACACTCAAACAAATGCGATGGCTATTTTACCGCCGAGACATTTTTTCCCGTTCTCTTTTCTGATTTTTAATCGTGTATCAACATTGCATTTTGTAATGTGTGAAAAATGCAAGGTGAAAAGTCAAGGAGAGAGAATGTCTGAAATTCTCGCGACAACGATGGAGGTTGGATCATCATCAAATCAGATCAGAGAAAGGGTTACAGGTTTAGATCAGGGTTTTAGGAAGAGCTTTCAAGATTTGAAGACTAGAGGAGGTACTACGAAGAAATGGACTGAAGTGGTTCGAGGTGAAAAGGAGTTGCAGGTACGAGATTCAACAATTGAAGAAACACATCCAGAAAAGGACGATTGGCAGATGGTTACCTAGAAGAAATCAAAGAAGAGATCTGAATCTCTTGATCAGCAAGCAACAATCGAATGCAAGTACAAAACTTTTTTGATCACAGGAAAGCATAATGGGTTTTTGATTGATGAGAAAACAAGGAACACAAAAAACTTGATTCAAGTCACAGTTAGTCGAGAGGCAATTGTCTGGATGAAGAACATCATGAGGAAAGAATCGAAGAAGCCTTTTATGGACAGTGGTACTGGACCTTCCACAAAGATGATGAGCATATTTTATTTTCTAGGAATGAAAATAAACATGGAGAATTTTTGAGAGCGTCTTTTTTTTCATAAAAAGATTAGACAATCTATGTGTTTTCCTGCTGAATCCAGTGTTTCTAGATGGTCTCATTTCATTACTGCGTTCAACAATGTTACTACTGTGAAATCTAAGAACATCAGTTTAGATTCTAATATTGCTTGTGAAGATTCCCAAATTCCAGTTGTCATTGAAAACTCAATTTTAGAGTTGCCTAAGGCAAATTGGGATCTTGCGCTAATTGTTGAAGTCTCAGATTCGAAAAACTCATGGTCTCAAATTGGACAGGAAATTGCTAACAAGTTTGAATTTATGAATGTATTTGATCTTTTTCCTTTTGAAGATAAGAAAGCTTTTTTCTTTGTGTCTTTCTCAGGCTAAAGATATTTTGGTTTGGAAGGGCTTCTGGGATCTTAATGGCACATCAATAAGGATTTTACCTTGGTGGTCTACTGCAAATTCTGTTTCAATCCCTGATAGTTCTCATCATGGTGTTTGGATTGAAGTTCAAGGAGTTCCTTTCAATCTTTGGGGAGATAAACTTTACAGTGTGATCGGGAAAAATTTTGGGGGATTGTTAGAAGTTCACTCTTCCACAATAAACTGGGAAGATGCTTCTGGAATCCGTCTCAAAGTTAAGGAATTTACTCAATCATCCTTAGCATTTCTTTTTCATTTTAATGGTATGTCTTTTCCTGTGAAGACTGCATCTTTGAAGCTCATCAATGGCGAACCAGAACTCAAATTTCAAAAAGTCAGGATTCCAATATTAAGTCAAGAATCATCAATAATACCGATCATTCAGCCTGAAAATACTCCGTTGAATATTTCGGTTAATTTGGATTGGCCGAAAATCCCTCAGCCAGTATTGCGCCCGCTTGATTCTAGGCGTAGAGATTTATTCAAAAGATTCTCGCAAACAGAAAAAGGAAAGAATACTTCTGTGGAAATAAATTTAAATTCGAATTTTGCCTCCACTTCCCAGAATACGGGTTCTAAGGATAACTCAGGTTCGGATTCGGACTCTATGGATAACTCAAAAAAAAATAAAATTCGAATTCTTCAACGGTCGGCTTATTAACTTTTCAAAATGAGGATGAGGTGAATGATTATCTCGAGAATGTTGTTTCAATCCCATATCTTCAAAAGTTAGATGCGGAATGTGCATAGGAAGCAATCCCAATTTTGGTGGTTGAACCAATTCAAAATGCAGAGAAGTTTCTTCTTCTTCATCAATCGACAGAAAAATGGAGTAATATGCGTCATAAGGTATGTCCCAATTTAAGAATTCAATTTGAGAATATTCTTTCTCAGATGGTTGCTTTGGGACCTTTGATGGGTCTAAATTATGAAGGCTCAAAAGAGGAAATAGATGATGCAATGATGGATACAATTAGAGCACATCTCAGAAATTATGATAAGTAGCATACTAAAGTCATTCGTTCCTAATTGTTCTCATCGATTTTGGTTCAGTTCTGTTGTTTTATAGTTCAATGGATTTGAAATTAGTTTGTTGGAATATTCGTGGTTTGAATGACTTGAACATAAGGGATATTGTAAAGAAGAAGGTTAGAGATTGGAAGCCATCTATTTTACTTCTGCAATAAACAAAACTTCAACTTTGTACAGATTTAATTGTTTGGCAATGCTGGGGAAATAAACATGTGAAATGGATTGATTCTCCATCTCAAGGAAGCTCAGTGGTATATTATGTTTTTAGGATTCTTCTAAAATCGAAGTCTCTGACTTTCTAATGGGTCCTTATTCAATTACTTTGCTATGTAACACTATTTTTTTCATCATTTCAATGGATGTTTACTGGAATTTACGCGCCTTGCGCTTCCTACACTGAGGATGGGAAACTTTTTTGGAGAGAAATTGAAGAAGTAAGAAGTTTTTGGCAATACCCATGGGTGATTGGGGGGATTTTTATGAAATTAGATTTTATCATGAAATATCTACGGGAAGTGATTACACCTGTGGAATGGAGAGGCTAAATAAATTCATTTCCAAGCATCATCTTATTGATTTGCCATTGATCGGAGCCACTTATACTTGGACAAACAACCAAGTTCAAAGTGTTCGAAGCCGAATTGATAGGTTGTTAATTTCTTTATCATGGGAGATGGAGTACCCTAACGTAATTTAACAAGCTCTTCCGCGTCCTGTCTTTGATCATAGCCCTATAGCCATGATTTGTGATGGTTTGAAGCGTGGTCCTCCTCCTTTCCGCTGTGAGTTTTTTTGGTTCTCTCATCCTGATTTTTTTTCACTAATAAAGAATTGGTGGGAGTCTTTTTTTAGTTGCGGGAAATCCTGGTTTTGTATTCTGCAAAAAACTTCAGCTGTTAAAGCCTAAGTTAAGAGAGTGGAGCAAGTAAGAGTTTGGAGAATTAGAAAGAAAGCTGGAGGAATTGGAGGAAACTTTCAACAATTTGGACATTGAAGAAAATCTGCAGAATGGCCTTTCAAGTGCTCAATGGGATGAGAGAGTAGCTGCAAGACAAGAATGGTGTAGACTTACTTTGGTGAAAGATGAGAAGTGGAGGTGCAGAGCAAGAGTCAATGACATTAAGAATAATGAAAATAACACAAAATATTTTCACAGATTGGCAAATGACAATAGAAGAAGAAGTTATATTGGCTCTATCAAGGTTAATGGTATCTTAACTGCTAATGAAGAAGAAATTAAACATGGCATTGTGGATTACTTTCAACAAATCTTTCAAGCCAATAACAGAAGACAAATCAATATGGAAGGCATGCAGTTTAATACAATTTCTAATGAAATGCGTACTTGTTTGGAAAGAGACTTTGATGAAGAGGAATGCTTGCTAGCAATTAAATCTTTGGGTCAAAATAAAGCTCCAGGGCCGGATGGCTTTCCTGTGAGCTTTTAATTACTTTGTTGGGACATCCTAAAAGAAGATTTTATGAAAGTTCTGCAAGTTTACAAGATATAAGCTTTCTTGATTGGAGACTCAAGAATACTTTTATAGCTCTTATTCCTAAGAAGGATACAATTGAAGATTAAAGATCTCAAGCCAATTAGTCTGGTGCATGGAGCTTATAAGATACTCTTAAAAATGTTGGCAGGAAGATTCAAAGTAAGTCTTCCCTCGATTATTTCTCAACACCAAACAACTTTCATTAAAAAAAGGCAAATTCTAGATGGAGTGTTAATTGCCAATGAGCTTATTGATTCTAGAACAAGAAGTGCAAAACATGGATTGTTATGCAAGGTGGATTTTGAAAAGGTTTTTGACCATGTTAATTGGGGTTTTATAAATGAAATTTTGAAGCTAATGGGTTATGGAGATAAATGGAGGAGTTGGGTCAAATGTTGTGTTGAGTTTGTGAAGTTCTCTGTTTTGGTGAATGGTAGTGCATCTGATTTTTTCACAAGTAAAAAGGGTATCAGGCAAGGAGATCCCTTGTCACCATTTCTATTCCTTTTGGTGGGTGAATCTCTATCTTACATGTTAAAACAAGCTCAGCTACAAGGTCTTATTTCTGGTTTTCAAGTCAGTAATGAAGGTATGCTTATTAGTCATTTGCAATTTGTTGATGACACTTTGATTTTTCTAGATGTTGATATTGAACAAGTGAAAAATCTTAGACAGATTCTTCTTTCTTTTGAGCTATTAACTGGTTTGAAGATAAATTTTTCTAAGAGTCAAATTTTTGGAGTTGGTTTTTATGGAGACTTATCACAATTCTGTGACATTTTGGGTTGTTATTCTGGTATGCTCCCCACTTTTATTTAGGTCTTCCTCTTGGTAATAAGTGTAGAGGTGTAGCTAAATGGGACAAGATAGTGGATAAATTCATTGCAAGACTTGCTGGATGGAAGAAAAAGCTTCTCAAAAGAGCTGATACGCTCACACTAATTAACAGTGTTCTAGCTAGCTTGCATGTTTATTATATGAGCTTGTTTGAAATGCCCAGTTCTGTTTGTAAAAAGCTAGAAACAATTATGAGGAATTTTTCGTGGCATGATAATGTTGGAAGAAGGAAACTACACCTTGTGAAATGGATTGTTGTTTGTAGAAAGAAGAAACATGGGGGTTTTGGAGTGAAAAACTTAAAAAAAAAAAATGAATCAAGCATTACTTTGTAAATGGTCTTGGAGGTTTGCTAAAGAGAAGATGCTATGTGGAGGAAAATTGTAACTGAAAAATATGGTGTTGGAGATGTTCAATGGATGGCAAAGGTTCCTAATTGCTCTTATGGAAGTTCAGTTTGGAAGGCTATTAAGAATCACAACTCCTTCTTTCTTAAGCATGTGAGATTTAAAGTACAATCTGGTACTTTAGTTAGATTTTAGGAAGACAACTGGTTGTATGACACTCCCATTCAAGATTGTTATCCTCATCTTTATAATGTCTCTAGGTCTAAGAATCTCAAAGTGGCTGAAGAAAATGGTGTTGTTTGGAATCTCAGATCCCCAAGAAGTTTGTTTGGTGCTGCTGCAATGGAACATTGTATACTTGTCTCTGATTTGGCTTCTTTCACTTTCACTCCTGATCTTGAGGATGAATTGCAGTGGAGTCTCTGTGCAAGTAAGGTTTTCTCTGTCAAATCTTTGTATGATTTTCTTAGTGTGATTGATGCAGACACAACAGAGAAAACAATTTTCTCTTTTATCTGGAATCAGAAGTATCCACCAAAGATTGGTTTTTTCTTATGGACAGTTGCACATGGAAGATTACCTACAAGAGACTCTTTAAGAAGAAAAGATCTGAATGGGTTTTTTCTTATCCATCTGAATGTCTCTTTTACAGTGAATCTGAAACTACTTCTCATGTTTTACTGCACTGCACTTTTGCAAAAAAGATCTGGAGTAAATTTCTGGAAAAATTGAACTGGTTTATTGCAATGCCTGAGCATCCTGCATATGTTGTTCATTCCTGGCATTTGAAGCAATCTTCAACTGCTTTGACTTATTTATGGAATTTAATCCCTACAGCAGTTCTTTGGAGCATCTGGCAAGAACGGAATGCAAGAGTCTTTACTGACAAAGTCTGCAATGAAGTGGCTGTGACAAATAAAGTTATATACTATCTCTACTCTGGGTCCTCAGTAATCAAAGAGTTTGAGAATTTATCCTCCACTGATGTCATGGAGAACTGGCACAATTCCTTCTTTGAGTCTCACTAGTTCTTAGCCTTGTCTTTTGGTTGGTTTGTAGTTTGCTTGTGCTTCTTTTCTTTTCTTAAGGCTTAGCCTGTCTGTGGGCTTTGCTTTTGTTTCTCTACACTTCTCTTGTACTTGGCTTAGGGTGGTATAAATCTTTTATACCCTCTCTTTTTGATCAATACATCTTTTCTTTATCGATAAAAAAAAAATGTGTGAAAAATGCAGTGCTATAGCCGCGCGTCTAAGCTGGACTTAGAGCAACTGCAGTGGTGCGAGTATCACCAAAGACCAAAGAGGGAAAAAAAAGACTAAATTTGGGTTTAGTCCGTTGAGTGACGCAGTGGGAGGAAGACTAAATTTTGGTGGAGCATAAACTATACGTCCGCCTGGTGTGGGGCGTGAAGTATACGTCCGCCTGATGTGGGGCGAAGGGTATACGTTCGCCCGGTGACGAAAACGTAAAAAAAAAAAAAAAAAAAAAAACAATCAAAACAATGGGCGTTGGTATAATCCACGCCCATATAACAATTCTAAACTTTTGAGTGGGGCGGAGGTATAAACCTCGCCCCACAATAAATTAAAAAAAAAATATATATATATATATGGGGCGGGGTATAAACTACGCTTTGTTGTGGGGCGTAGACTTTACGTCCGCCCCTGTGTGACGAATACTATATCAACGCCTTGTTGTGGGGCGAACACTATATCAACGCTCGACTAAAAATTGGGTTTGGTCTTGGTCGCCGACCAAATATAATCGCTCACTGTTGATTTAGTCTGGGATTTGGTCGATGGCCGTCCCGCTACGCCTGGTTCAGAGACCAAATAAATGGGTTTAGTCGCCCACTGCAGTTGCTCTTAGGAGACTAGGCAACTCTTAGTTCTTTACACCCTAGTCTATTCGATTAACATGGCACACAGCTAGTGATCCAAGCATATAGGTGCTATGGCTTGGACTTATTAGTGATTGCGCCCCTGTCATGCAAACATAATTACGTATTGGCAAGTCTTAGTTCTCTACACCCCCGGTCTATTCGATTAACATCGATACAACCTGCACACAGCTGGGCTTAGTTAGTATTTGGCAAAAAGGTGAGTCTAACCAAGTAAAACACGATGAAAACAACAGGAAAATAGATTAAAAAAGAAGAATGGCGAAATCATTAGAGATGGACTGTGTTGGTTGTTGGTGTGTAAATGTTGGACGTTTGGCCTTGGTGGTGGTGGGCACCATGAAGAAACTCGAAAACTATATAAACCATGAATTATTTTATCAGAAAACTAATTAGATTTAAAAACGAAAAATGGAGTCAAAACAACGTGTGTGGATGAAAGTTTAAGAGTTGCGACTCAAAGTCAGAGAGATGCATTATTGGTCTGTTTATTCCGCACATCCGACGGCCCTGCATTTTTTTATTAAAATTTGGTTCTCTTTACATATCAAAAAACAACAAACGGAAAAAATCGAATGATGACTACGGTCAATGCACCTCCCATATCAACACAACCACTCTCCGAATCTCTTCTTCTTCTTCTTCTTTTTCTTTCTCAAGTGAAAGTCGTCAAGCATGCATTTTGATTTTTATTTTTATGGTAAAACTTTAGATGCTAACTGCAATGCGCATGCCGACTGCCGTATGCCTAAGGAGAACATGATGTACCCTTCCCGGTAGCTTAATTTCTAGGCACCTAGAGATTTCTAGAATTGTGTAGTTTAAGGCAGTGCGAGTTTTCAAAGTGATGTTAATTGTATACTGTATAGACTAGTAGGCACCCCTTTAACGCATTATTATGTATGAAGTTAATTTTTGTTCATTTAAATTTTACCTCATGACACATGCAAAAATAATAATTAGCGACGAGAATCCACAAAATGACTCATAAAATGCCATCATGATTCATGAACCAGGAAATGGCAAGTGATCGAAATCTGCCTCATGCACCAGGTCTGCATTGTGATCCAAATACTACAGCTTAATTTAATTTTATTTCATTGTTAACCAAATCACCAATGCCGCCCAACATCTTCCATCATATACTTTTTTTGATCGGCAAAGAAGAATACATTGATCAAAATAGCGGGGCGTACAAAAGATTTGGACCACCCAGAAGAAAGAAAACAAAAGAATAACAGGCTATCCCTGAAAAGAGAAAGGAAAACAAAATGCCACTCCTTAAATCAGATAGTAACCACCTAGTAAACGACTCGAGGAGAGTTGAAATATGCTCTTGACCAGTTATCAATTACATCAGAAAAAGAGAGACTCCGTCACTCCTTAAAAACCAAGCACCAAGAGAACATTTCAAATTGAGCTTTGCTAATAACTGCCTTATCTGAATTTTGCTTCTCATTGAAGACTCTGTTATTGCGCTCCGTCCAACATCTTCAATTATAATCCAAAGTTTGTCATGTGATTGTGCGCTAAGTAATATAGTAAATCCATGACAATGTAAACGACCAGAATTTATTTTTTCACTAATTTAAGTGACGGTTACTACAGTTTTATACATCCAGGGAAAGAAAAAAAAAATAACTTCGTTCCCAGAATAGAATAGAGAAAGACATCAACCATTCACAAAAAATAAAAATAAAAAAGGTGGTGAAATTCACAAAAAAAAATCATGTAAATATGCCATATTAGAGTATGTTCTGTATAGTCAAGTCAGCTAATATTGACTTGACTAAAGTCCTGTAATAAGGGTTATAAATACCTCATAATCTGTGTTTGTATGGTTTTATTAAGTCATTACCTGTAATAACATTACACTACTTTCTTTAATATCTTTACGTGGTATCATTGAAGGTACGACCTAGGTAAAATTCTGCAACAATTTTTCAACAGAATTGTGATTCTTTCACTTTATTGAGATCAAATATTCTTATCAATAACTTTCTGATCTTCATTCAACTTTGGTTGCTCAATTTTATTCACAAATTTTAAAATCTTGATCTTCTTTAGTTTGAATCTAGGTTATTTCTTCATCTAACAATGCCGAATACCAAAAGTTCACTGAATATTCAACAACAACAACATCAACAACAATAGCAACATCAAGAAATTCCAGATCCACAGGGTGAAATTCCTGTTTCCGCTGCTCATATGTCTGGTAATGATAATTCGAGTTATTTTGCTTTGCCATTCAATAACATAGGAAATTTCATTTCTTTAAAGTTGGATCATACAAACTTTCTCTTATGGCGTGATCAATTCGAATCTGTATTGATTTCTACTGATTTATATGGTCATGTAAGTGGTGAAATTGTTGAACCTCCATCTCAAATTTTAATCAATGGTGTTACTAGTGTTAATCCAAGATGGGTATACTGAAGAAAGGCAGATAGGTTTGTTTTTAGTTGTTTGAAGGCTACATTTACTGAAACTGTTTCTGGTGATGTTCTTGGGATGTCTACTGCTCGTGAGATCTGGCAATATCTTGAATCTAGTTTTAGGTATCAATTTGGAGCAAGACGTAATATGCTACGCCAACAATTATATGGTATTAGAAGGGGTTCTCAGTCTATCTGTGATTATTTGCATAATTTGAAGATGACTACAGATTCTTTAGCTGATATTAATGATCGAGTTTCAGATGCAGATTTGATGATGTATGTTCTTAATGGTCTAGGTAGAGAATATGATACTTTTGTAATCTTTGCACAGAATCGTGAAAATCCTTATACTTTTGGTGAGTTAAAGGCTAGACTGTTAACACATGAACAATGGATAAGTGCTCAAACTCAGGAATCAAGTACTTTTCTGGATAATCCTTCAGCTTTCTATGGAAGAAATATTACTAATGGTAACAAGAATGGGAAGAACAAGAGTAAGAACAAGAATAATCAAGGGCATTTTTCCAAATCTGGGAATAGTAATGTTCAATTTAAGGGTGCTGGCTCAACTAGTACAAGTGCAGATACTTCAGATGGTGGTCCTACTAGTAGATCTTTTGTGGATTTCTCAACTGTTGAGTGTCAGATTTGTCAAAAAAAAGGACATTCTGCTTCTAGATGTTTCTTCAGATATCATCCTCCACCTAGTTCTGAATCTAAGTCTACTGCAAATGTAGCTCAGGTTGAAACAACTTTTAGTCGTATACAAGTTAATTCTACTGATTTGTGTGATGATCCTTCTGGTGCCTCTACCTCAACTACTAGGATATCTGATTCTGGTGCTTCAAGACACATGACTAGTGATAAGGGGATTCTTCAAAATACTTATAACTATAAGGGGAAGGATCAATTCATTGTTGGTAATGGTAAGACACTACAAATCTCTAAAACTGGTACTTCTATTTTACAAACTTCTGAAGCTAGTTTTGAACTTAAACATGTCTTACTAGTACCTGAGATTAAACAAAATTTATTATCAGTTGCACAATTTGCTAAGGATAATTGTTGTTATTTTGTTTTTGATCCATGGAGTTTTGAGATTAGAGACCTAAGTTCACATGCTCTCTTAGCTCAGGGAAAAATAGTTAACAACTTATATCCTCTCTCACACATCTCTGTCAATGAGAATTCTTTGCTTACTTCATATTCATCTATTATTGCTTCTCCATCTCTGTGGCATAATAGGTTAGGTCATCCCTCTAAGAAAATTATTCAACATTTGCATTCTACTAAAGTCATTGCTCTTAATTTTGCTCATGAGAATCAACTTTGTCATCCTTGTCAAATTGTAAAAAGTAAAAAGTTACCATTTCATCTTTCTACTTCTCATGAATCTAAACCATTAGCTCTCATTCATTGTGATGTTTGGGGACCCTCTCCAGACATTTCTCATGCTGGTTCTAGATACTATATTCTGTTTATAGATGATGCTAGTATATTTCACTGGATTTATCCTATGAAACTCAAAAATGATGCTATTCATTGTTTTACTCATTTCAAATCTCTTACTGAAAACTTATTTTCTACAAAGATTTTGTGTTTTCAAACAAATAATGCTTGTGAACTTGCTAAGGGTTCTTTTAAACAATTTCTTGATTCCAATGGGATTCATCTTAAATTGTCATGTCCTAATACACCTGAGCAAAATGGACTGGCAGAAAGGAAGCATAGGCATATTACAGAAATCGGTAATACCCTTTTGTTTCATTCTTCAACTCCTAAATTTTTTTGGTATGATGATTTTCTTACTGCTACATATCTCATTAATAGAACTCCAACTCCTGTTTTATCCATGAAATCTCCTTATGAAGTTTTATTTCAAGCTACTCCAGATTACTCAATTTTGAGGGTTTTTGGTTCTATTTGTTTTCCTTTTCTTGGCCATTATAGACCTGACAAATTGTCTCCAAAATCTGTTAAATGTATCTTTATTGGTTATAGTCCATTGCATAATGGATACAAATGTTTTGATCCTGTTTCTCATAAATTACATATATCCAGACATGTGAGTTTTGATGAATGTAATTTTTACTATAATTCTACTTCATCTTCATCTGACATAACAACTTCTAGTTCTGATTCAATTCAATCTCCGTCTGTGAATGATACTTCTGTTTTACTTCCATCTACTTCAGTTCCTCCTACTTCTAGAATTACTAGATCCATGCAAGGCATATCTAAACCTAAACAGTTTTCTGATTTTGTACTCCATCATTCAGTTAAGCATCCTATTTCTCCTGCATTTACAAGTATGTTAACCACTATTTCTGAGCCTAAATTTTTTAGAGAAGCATGTCAAGAACCTAAATGGATGGTCTCTATGAAAGAGGAGAATGATGCTCTTATGATAAATGATACTTGGACTTATGTTTTGGCTGAACCTCACATGAATATTCTTGGTTGTAAATGGGTATATAAATAAAGTCAAATTAAAGTCTGATGGAACTACTGATAGATTGAAGTCTAGATTAGTAGCTCTAGGCTATAATCAGCAAGAGGGAGTGGATTCTGGAGATACATTTAGTCCATTTGTTAAGTCTACAACTGTGAGAGTGGTTTTGAATTTAGCAGTAAACCATAATTGGTCAGTTAGACAACTTGATGTGTCAAATGCTTTTCTGCATGGTCACTTAGTTGAAGATGTCTATATGAAACAGCCTTCAGGGTTCACTAATCCAAATTTTCAAAATCATGTATGTCACTTAAAGAAGTCCCTATATGGTTTAAAACAAGCACCAAGGGCTTGGTTTCATAGATTTATCTATTTTCTTCTTCGGTGTGGATTTACTAAGTCAAAGAATGATCACTCTATGTTTATCTACATCACAGAATCAGATATGTTGGTATTATTACTATATGTGGATGATATTCTTTTAACATGCAGTTCTGATGTGCTTATTTGATACAAGCTTTGAGCAAGGAATTTGCAATGAAAGATTTAGGGGATTTAAATTTTTTTCTTGGAATTGAAACTACTAGATCTTCATATGCTATCTTCTTAACTCAACAAAAATATACATTAGAGCTTCTTTCTAAGGCACAAATGTTGGATTGCAAGCCTTGTGACACTCCTGTTGCAAAGTGTAAAAGGTGTTCTATCACTGATGGAGTTTTATTGTCTGATCCTCTAGCATATAGGACAATTGTTGGTGGCTTACAATATCTTACACATACAAGGCCAGATATCTGCTTTGCTGTTAATTATGTGTCCCAATTTATGCATGCTCCAACTGATCAGCATTTCCTTCTGGTGAAAAGAATTTTAAGATATCTAAAAGGTACTTTGGGTACTGGGATTACTTTAAAAAGAGGGAATATTCATACTTTGACAGCATATACTGATTGATTGGGTTGGTTGCCCAGACACAAGAAGATCTACTTCTGGTTATGTAGTGTTTATGGGTGAGTCTGTTGTTTCTTGGTCTTCAAAGAAACAACCAACTATTTCAAGGAGTTCAGCTGAAGCTGAGTATAAGTGTTTAACTGTGGCTACTGCAGAACTGCAATTTCTTACATACTTATTAACAGAATTGAATGTCTCAGTTGCATATCCTCTGCAGTTACTATGTGATAATCAAAGTGCCATTTGTCTAGCTTCTAATCCAGTTTTCCATGCCAGGACCAAACATGTGGAGATAGATTACCATACTGTTAGGGAACTGGTTGAAGATGGAATTATTAAAGTTAGTCATGTAGTAACAGAGGAGCAGTTAGCTAATGTCATGACAAAGGGTCTCTGTTATCCAACTTTCTCAGAGACTACTACAAAGGATAGTGCAATCTTCAGCTGCTGTCAGTTCTGATTCAAACTAGTTCTTACATCTTTTGGATAGATTGGCTCTTGTTGAGCATCTAGTATTTTTCTTGTCAGATTGGCTCATGTTGAGCATCTGTTATGTTTCTTCTCTTTTGTGTTTAGGCTCTTGTTGAGCATTTACTTCTTTGATTGTTTTACAGACTGGCTCTTGTTGAGTGTCTGACTTGTTTATTTATAATCTGTACTTGTTTTCTTTACTTGTTCAGATTGAGGGGGTATATTAGAGTATGTTATGTATAGTCAAGTCAGCTAATACTGATTTGACTAAAGTCCTGTAATAAGGGTTATAAATACCTCATAATTTGTGTTGTATGGTTTTATTAAATAAATCATTACATGTAATAACATTACGCTCCTTTCTTTAATATCTTTACATGCCCAAAAAGGTAAACACCTCGTTGTTTTACGGCTTATGTTAACAGTTCTGTATAGTTCAGATCTAGTCAAAGACTAACAGAAAGAACGGAAAAAAAAAATGAAGCTTAGCTGGGTCATCGTCTCATCGATAGAAGAAATTAGTAGGTCAGCAAAATCATACTCATGGGGCCAAATTTTTGGTACCAATCAATTGCAGGTACAATAGTATGGACCCCAATGTACTCATCAAGTTTGAAACTTTTGCAATTACGACTTTTAAGCCTAATTTGATTGGGGGCCAAAGATATTAATTGGGGGCCTCCCACTAGAGGACAAAAAAGGTCACCCAAACCTAATTTGGGTCACCCCTTAGTAAAATTGTTTCTAAATACCTAAATTACCCCTGAATGATTAGTATTAAAACTTAATAAAGTTAATTTAATTAGTGTGGTTAGATTAAAATCAGATTTTAGAATAATTTTTTTTTTTTTTTTTTTTTTTTTTGTGAGTTGAGAAGAAGAAGAGGAGGTTTAGAGGAAAACTTGGGGTTTTTAGAAATGAGTAATTCAAGTAGGGAAATGATGTTGGAGAAGGTTCAAGTAACAAAGATGATTGTGTTGATGGTAAGATTATCTTAAATTCTCTCATGGATTGGATATATCTCACAACACAGAGAAAGAGTCGTCAATGTCGAGGATGTATACCCCAACGACTCTATAAAGTCACAATGTATTGACACCAAAAATGACGACTCCGGACACCGCAACTTTTCTAGGCTATGAAAAATCGTCGGGGTAATATGATATACCCCGACGACTCAAACCTACAACTTTTCCCGAGGGTATGAAAAATCGTCAGGGTAATATGATATACCCTGACTACTCTTAACTTGGTCACAAAGAGTCGTTATTTTGTGTGTCTATACCAAGACGACTTTGAAAAATTTTGGGACAAAGAGGTCAGTTTGTTTTTCACACGGGGTCGTTGACCTTTAAAAATGGTCGTCCATAGAGGATCGTCATAGGTTTCTATATTATGTTAACGACTCTAATCTAGGGTAAAAAATACGAAAACCCCGAAATACGGTCGTTATCTTGATCATCATATACCCTAACGATTTTTATGGTCTCTACATGCATATGAAAAATCGTTAGGGTTTAGGCTTGTCGAATTGACGACCCTTTTTACTGTAATTGAAATTTTTCGGGTGAAGATTTTTTTTCTTTTTCTTGAAGTCGTTAATGGAGGAGAAGAGAAGAGTCGAGAGGGTGAGAGGGGAGGGAGTGATTTTTTTTTAGAACTAGAAATGAATTGGGGCTTAAGATTAAGGGTTAATACTTAAAATAATTTTTTCTCTTTTTAAGATTTATTTTTAGTGAGGTAAAATAAAAAAAAATCAAAAGTATTTTTTTGCTACAATTGGTTTAATACGCCCCTAAAAAATTTGGGGTGCAAATAAAATGTCAAGGCCCCCAATTAATATCTTTGGCCCCCAATCAAACGAGGCTTTTAAGGCATATCCATCAAATTGCAGAACCAGCAGGCAGTTGTGATATTGTCTTTGACCGACACAAAGCTTCTTTGGGGTTTCGAAAATTTTATTTTTCACCTTTTATGCAGCAGGCAGGCGGCAATCCAGCAAATTATTTATTTCTCTTAACATTCTTTTTAAGCTACTAAAGTTAAGACCATGTACGCTAAACATTGTGCACTTGAAAGATGCAGACAAATGCGGCCATTGACCGGAAAGTCATCATGAATAAGGAGGAACACAAAATTGGTGAAAAGGACCAAAATCAATAATTCCTAGGTGAAAAAGACATTTAGATTTTGATACTGTTTAAATGGACAAAAATATAAAAACACAGTAGGGATGTGTCGGTTTCATCCTACCCATTTTCAATTTTTTTTTCTTATTTTTAATTTACATCAGGATGCATCCAGTTTCATCCTCGTTATTTTTTAAGTTTAAGCCAGGATGAATTCAATTTCATCTTTGCTATTTTTTTGTGTCCATTTCATCCATAATAATTTTTACTCGTTCATTTGAACCATGTTTTAAATTTTTTTGGACAAATGACCCATTTCCCGAATAAGGAACCTTTAATGAGCTCAACACAATAAAGCTAAAGTTTGATTATGAGTGGGTTCCTTACAAGTTGAGCACTTGATTGAAAACAAGTCACTCTCGAACTAGATAGAATTGCCACTACGCTCGATCGCTAGTTTTAAATTTGTCATGAGTAAAAAAATTCAGTATAGATATTTGTCCATTAAATTAGTGATATTATTCGTGATTAAAATTCAGTCCAAGGATACCAATAGTCCAAGATTCGAAGAGAAAATACCAAAAAAAAAAATCCTCCAATTCATATTGAGCGTAGAAGTCGAATATAATACTACCTCTGTTTCTGGAAAAGTGTTACTTTCACTTTTTCATTTTAACCTAAAAATAGGTCAAATTAAAAAAATGTAAGTAACACTTTTCCAGAAATGGAGTGAGTATTTAGTATGGAATATGCTCCAAGAGCAATACCCGTAAATCAACAACAAAAAACCTCGTCAAACAAAGAAAAATTGACAATAACGTACCATTTCTCAATCAACGGCCGATATATGATAACTTAGTATGTGCATCATCCCACATAAAAAAACCACATCAGCAGTTCACTGCAGGGTGCAAATGAGCTGCTAACAGATTTATCTAATTCTGCAAACCAAAGACTTGTTGCTTGAGATGATGCGGTGTGAATCCTTTCGGTATGACAATGTAACTGTCATGGACAGACACGTATGTCTATAGATTGCATATTTCATGCTATGTTCGGTCGACTCGACCTCATAGTCAACAGTCGCTAGTCCAGCCAAGCTAAATTATTGATGAGAAAATGTCGAAGAAGCTTGTTTGGAGGATCGTAGAATTTAAGGTCGAAAATGACATCAAAACCAAATTTTAAAATAGTGGTGGAACATCATTTTAGAGTAAAAACCAAGACGTGTACCATGTAGAGTACGTACGGTATCCATTGCGGGGACCATTTTTGACGATTTTTTTATTTCTAATTTAGTAGATGTTATAGTACTTACTATTGCCCAGTTGAGGACATGGACATTCGCATAGGACTTTGCTAGTTATGACGGATGATGACGTAGAAATGAATTGTTTTTCCGGAAAATATTGTTTTTTCTCAAATTATTTTTCTTAAAAGCAATTGCCCCATTCACTTGTCAGGACTCAGGATAAGGGAGTCGCGTTTTGGATGAAATTAATTTTGATCCAACCTCTAAACTGATCACAAAATTGGTCAAAAAGACCAAAATCAACAATCAAGGTGAAAAAAACATACTTGGTTTTGATCTTTTGTTTAAATAAACCAAAAATTAAAAAGATAATGTTTAAATGGACAAAAATTTAAAAATAGGCGGGATATAAACTGGTTTTCATCCCGTCCATTTTCAAATATTTTTTCTTATTTTTATTTTACGGGATAAATCCAGGTTTAATCCTTGCTTTATTTTCTAAGTATAAGCGGGATGAATCCAGCTTTCATCCTTGCTTTTTTTTTTTTTTTATTATATCACCCGTCTTTTTTTTTGTCCCATTTGAGCGGAGTGTTTTAAATTTTTTTTTTATTAAATATTTCATTTCTCTAAACTGATCAATAACCAGCCTCACTTACGTGATAAACAATAACGTCAACAATGGGGGAAAGTTTGAACTCTGAACTACTATAGACTATAGAGAGAGTTAGTTGGACTCAACTAGTCACGAATCACGTACAAGTACAACCACAACACATTGCACTTGTCTTTCTTTCTACGGGTTTTAGTCTTTGGAAGTCAGTGCTATAAATACAAAATGCCGTACTGAAGGACAGAGAATATGTACGACTAATTTTCTGAGCATCTAGAAGTTTCTAGAGGATGGAGGCCGAAAAGTATTTCTTTTTGTCCCTCTTATATTATCCCCATTTCATTCACGGAAATGCTATTCCCCACGCAGCTACTACCTCTCTATTGAAAGCCTATGTCGATGTGGCGCACATGTGTCGTTCCTGACGTGTAAAAACTCCTCTCTTTTTTTTTATGTTCTCTCTCATCATATAATATTTCTACTGTCTTCTTTACTGGTACAATTCTTCAGCAGATGGAAAGTACAGAAGAAGTTCAAAATTTTCTTCCTTGAAATAATTAAATTATAGATCAAATCACCCATCTTTGTATTTCGATGTTGACTTTGGGATTGATCAAAATAAGGTAATAATCAATGACAAAGCAAGTATGATATAGATCAAGGTGATGATTTAGAATCAAGATCTCGTAATATGTTTAAGATCTTATTTTGATTCATCAGTTTATGATAATATTGCTTATTAAACGATGGGTCCTGGGTAATTTGATCTATAATTTGATTTTGATGCTGTCAAGGCTAACCCTACCAGACGACCTACCATTACGGAACTGACTAATTCAGATGATTGAAAAAAACCAAGTCTAGTCTTAAGTTGTTAGTTTCCTAATATATAGAATCTGTATCCTAATTTATAGAATCTGTACTCTGACTATGTACATGTAAAAACTCATATAAATAGAAGAGTTTAATCTTCTCACGATTTGTGGAAGATTCACCAAAACTACACTCTTGTGTTGGTATCAGCCTTCGATCCTAAAAACCACGCAAACCTCAAAACCTTTTCTTTCAATGGCTGACATCGCTACCCTCCAGAATGTTCATATCAATCATCTTATCACTCTTAAACTTACTGAAACAAATTACTTACTCTGGAAAACATTGTTTAAACCCGTTAGAGAGATACAAACTCATTGGATTCGCTGATGGGACAACTCACAGTTCCCCATCTAACCCTTCCAAATTCGAAGCCATTAATCCTGAATATACTAAACATGAAGATATAGAATCAGCTTCTTCTAGGTTGGCTCGTTTTCCTCACTATCTCAATCATGTGATAGGCAAGGTTACAGTCTTGAAACCTCCAAAGCATGTATGGGATACTCTAGAAAGAGAGTTTGCCCCAAAACATCTTTGCCACTGAGATGCACCTTCGCAGACAACCGCACAACCTTTCCAAAGGTAATCTCCTTTATCACGGCTGATATTTTAATCAAGCTAAAACTTTGTCGATGGTCTTGCGGCATGTGGATATAATGTCTCTAATGATGATATTTAAGTTCTTGTTAACGGACTCGGCAATCTTATGACCCAATTGTTATCACCTTTGGGAACATTACCGACATGGATATGGAGACATTCAAAGCACATCTACTTACCTTCGACATGCGGCTAGAGCAGCAACAAAGATACCGCAATGACCATTGCAAACGCCACTTCAGCACTTCTTTCTTCTCGCCTAGGCCTGATCGAGAGAAGGTTGAAATCAGCCACCAAATCGTCAACCTCAAAACGCCGAGAGCAAACAATCAACAAGCACACAAGGGACCATGTCAAATCTGTGGAAGAAAATCATGTTCCGCACGTTCTTTGGTATCGCTTGATAAGACTTTTGTACCACAACAAATAGCACCGCTGCCGCTTTATATTTTAACGCCACAAGGTCGTCAGGTGACCATAGCTTCGGGTGACCGGATACAGGAGCAACACATCACCTAATGTGATATTAACAATCTCAGCATTCCTCATGAGTATGAAGGTCTCGAACAAGTCCAGTCGGCAATGGTAATGCCCTAACAATGGCAAACATCGGTAAATCCTCTTTTACTTACAATGCTAGAACTTTTCGATAAACAATATTTACCATGTACACACTACATGTCTGAAAATCATTGGTATCAATTTCGTAAAAGATAATGATGTATTCTTTGAATTTCACACAAACTTTTTTTGTTGTAAAGGACAAAAGCACGGGGACAACAACATTGCAGTAGGAATAAAAATGGGTTATATGTGTTTGATAGTGTCGGTGTTCTTTGTCTCTCAATTCAACCCAAGACCTTCATCTCCAATACCTTACCAAGATGGGCACCGACTTGGTCATCCCATGATACGTCTTGTTCATCGAGTCATTAGTCGGTTTTTCACTTCGATGATGAATAAAGCTTTTGATTTTTGTCATTCTTGCCACATTAGTAAAAGCAAGAAACTTCCCTTCCAATTAGTAGTCTTGTTTTTGATAAACCATTGAGTTTGGTTGTTTCGGACATCCGGTATCTCCACATGTGTCGGAACCGGGTTTCGTTATTATATGCTTTTAATGGATGCGTTTTCACATTATACATGGGTGTTTCCTCTTGTTCAAAAATCGATGCTTTGCCTACTTTTATTCGATTCAAAAAGCGGGTTGAAAACTTGACATCATACAAAATACGGTCTTTCAACTAATAATGCGGGTGAATACAAAAAGTTTCTTGCATCCCTCAATGACTTTGGTATTCTCCATCGCTTTTCTTGTCCGCATCGTCTCCTGCTCGGAATGGTCTAGCAGAACGTAGGGATAGGACATGTCAATGAATCCCTTGGCACTTTTGTTCCATGCACACATGCCTAAATCGTTTTGTGCGAAAGCCTTTCAAACCGCTTGCTTTCTTATAAACAAATTGCAAAATCCCAATTTGAATCACAAACTCCTCTTGAACTCCTCTTTAAGAAAACACCCGGATTACTCTTTCCTAAAAGTGTTTGGTTGCTTGGTGTATCTCGTCTTCGTTCTTATAACTCAAATAAATTAGAGCCAGTGCCGGTAGCTTAGGAGTTTTCATTGGGTATAGCAGCTCCCATAAGGGGTATCTGTCTTCATAGGCGATCCAATAAGTCTATATTCTCGACATGTAAGGTTCGAAGAAGGCTCATTTCCGTTTGCCCCAAAGCAAAGGGATGTCCCCAAAGCTTGATCAAGAGATTTCTTTTCCTAGCACGAGGTTATTTTCCTCACCAAATTTCAGTGACTACGAGCATCGGCTAACACTTCTGACTCAACCAAACAATGCAACTCTGCCACCGATTACACCAACGTCGATCGACCCATTCACACTCAGGGAATGATGTTGCTCGGTCGCCAGATTCCAGTTAGTTCTGCGCAATCGGTTCCTGATTTCTATGCCTGCATTGTTGAGCCATCGATTGAACGATTCAGTTGTCCAGCCAACTCAGCATTCACAACTAGAGTCTTCTGAAGTCGCAAGTGATGCTACATCATCCAGTACCCAATCTCAGCTTCATCCTATGCGGACTAGGTCTAAGTCTGGCATCACCAAACCAGTGCAGCGTTTATGTCTTACTGCAACAAAGCATTCCTTACAAGACTCTGAGTTCATGGAACCAACTTGCTTCTCCAAAGCGTATGTAGATCCCAAATGGAGAAAGGCTATGGAAGCAGAAATTAATGCACTTCTCAGAAATGGAACCTGGACTCTAGTAAGGTATGAAAATGGTATGAATATAATAGGGTCAAAATGGGTGTATCGATTAAGAGAAATCAGAGATGGCACCATAGAGCGGTTTCAAAGCGCGATTAGTTGCCAAAGGGTACAATCAGCAGGAGGGCATCGATTACGGCGAAACATTTAGTCCGGTGGTGAAACCTTGCACAATTAGACTAGTATTGTCTATTGCAGTTATGAACAACTGGCAACTGCGTCAACTCGATGTAGAGAATGCATTCTTGCATGGGGAATTACATGAAGAGGTGTATATGAAGCAGCCAATTGGATATGTTGATCGAGACAAACCCAACTACGTGCTGAAATTGAACAAGTCATTGTATGGTCTCAAACAAGCTCACGCGGGCTTGGTTCTCTCATTTAAGTGGCTATCTTGTCAAGCTAGGTTTCAAGGTTCCATAGCCGTGATTCTTTATTTGTTCGACAGTGCGAAGGCATTACATATATTCTATATATGTAGATGATATTATAGTCACTGGTTCTAATCCAAGATTATTGACAAGTTGATTGTTTGACTTATCTCGATGTTTTTGATACCAAAGACATGGGTACTTTGTCATACTTCTTAGGTGTTGAAGTTATTAGCCAACGCCGTAATCTCCTCTCACACAAACCAAGTATGTGGCGAGACTTCTGCGTAAAACTAAAATGGATGGCGACAAACCCGGTGTACTCCGTTAGCGACTCAAGCAAGGTTACGTAAAGCTTGAGCGGTGAAAAGTTTGAAGATCCAACGTTATATCGCGGTGTTGTTGGATCTCTTGATTTTGCATCTAACTCGCCTTGGAACATCTCGATTCTTTGTCAACAAAGCTTGCCAATTCATGCATGATCCTTATGTTGAGCATTGGGATTTCATTAAACGTATCTTTACGATATCTCGAAGAACACTATTGACTATGGCTTGCTCATTAAAGAATACGGCAATACTCTTCATGCATACTCCGATGCGGACTGGGCGGAGTAATTTGGATGACAGGCGTTCTACAAGTGGCTATTGTATATACTTTGGAGGAAATCTAATATCTGGAGTGCACGAAAACAAAAAACGGTGTCAAGTCAAGCAGAGGCTGAATACGGGGGTGTGGCTATTGCTACATCGAGAACTTATATGGATCTGGAGTCCTTGTTAAAAGAACTTGGTATAACTCCAGTGACTCGATAATGTGGTGTGATAATCTTGGCGCAACGTATCTAACAGCCAATCCGTCTTTCATGCACGCGTACGAAGCATATCGAGATAGACTTCCATTTTGTTCGAACGAGTTGCAAGCAAAGACCTTCAAGTACGATTCATCTCTTCCTAAAGACAAATGCTAGGCGATATATTTACCAAAGGGTTGTCATCACCAAGGTTTCGGTTTATTCGTGACAAGTTGAACATCCGCAGTGACTCAACTTGAGGGGAGGGTGTCAAGGCTAACCCTACCGGACGACTACCATTACGGGGTGACTAATTCGGATGATTGAAAAAAACCAAGTCTAGTCTTAAGTTGTTAGTTTCCTAATATATAGAATCACGTATCCTAATTTATAGAATCTGTACTCTGACTATGTACATGTAAAAACTCATATAAATAGAAGAGTTTAATCTTCTCACGATTTGTGGAAGATTCACCAAAACTACACTCTTGTGTGATGCTAGATCTTGTATGGGTTGTTAGTTTAAATAAATTGATTTTGATTTTTTTCTCTCTGCAAATACTTGGTTGTGGTGGAGGTAAAGGTAAACGATGGTGGTGGCAAGATCTTCAATTTCTTAGCTATTGGAGAATATTACTAATCAAGATCCTGATTTTATTTCTTGATCAACAACCGGTCTTACTGGCTACAAACTTTTTCCCTTATTCACCATTAAAGAGCGAAAACCAACTACCAGTAATAGCATTTGTTTGATTTTGGAAAATTCATTAAGTATGGAGTTGTTTGGGAAGTATTAAAAATCTGAAACCTTTGGTTGGAAAAGGAGTTGTTTGTTTTGATTGGATTTTAGTTAAGGAAATGAGAATGCTTTGTTTGTGTATAAAAATAGGATATCTGTTTTATAAACATGAATTGTATCTTATGATTTTTTATTTTTCAAACACAACTAAGATCCAATTTATGATTTTTAAGTTAATATCTATTATGTGTTTAGTTTCTTCTTGAAGATGATCGGATCAACTATTGGCAGTGATTCAATTTGCATGACATTAATTTATGAGAGCAACTTCATTTAAAATTTTAATTTTGTAAAACTCTAAAATGGAGATCAAAGATGAACAGAGGGTGGAGAGAGAATTTTTTTTTATTGTTGCAGAGAAGGAAGAGTGTTGTCATGACGAAAAGAGAAAGTATACGTGAAAATCTAAGCTTTAGGTATGACGTGGACTTCCACGCGTACTAACCACGTCAGCCAGTGCAGTGAGTAGTGTGGTGTTTAGAGTGGGGAATAGCATTTCCGTTTCACTTTAATCTAAAAATACGCTAAACTAAAAAAAGTGATAACATCTCTTTTTAAAAAAATATAAAAATATAAATATATATTGATGATTTGACATCCCGAGAATAATCACATTACTTATTTTATAATTATATCAATTTGTTAATGAGTGAAAATTGTATTTGGAACCTTCAAGGTAAAGTACCCTCTCTTACTTCAGAGCATCGTCATAACCGTCCTTGAGAGAACAACACAAATCCGCATGCAAAAATGTAATTTGCTAGTTTATGCCATGGTGTGGGAAATTCGGATGGAAAAATCCAACAGATTTTGATGTTAAAAAAGCATGGCAAATTTGAGGGTTATCCCAAAATAATTTAATTCTACTAATTTAACCTTATCTAGTGAAGGTATTTATGGGATGTCGAAAAACGTCCTTCTTATGGTTAAACTGATACATAGTAGAACAAATCAAGAATCGAGAATTGTGATAGTAATTAGCAGTAGAATAAAACAATAATTTTAAAGAATATTTGAGTATCACGAGATTGATTAATTCGATTAAAGAGCAAAAATAACTCAATATCATAGCAGGATACATAAAGTTATAGAAAGTAACTAAGTATTTAAGGCGGTATGAAATACCTAATCTGGCATGACATAACAAATTACAAGACCATTGAAAAGATTTGATATTGATATCTTTGAAAAGATGCTTCGCTTTTGGGAAGGAAAAGGGGACAGGTGCACAACCATGAAAACCCCAAAATACCCAGAAGGGATTCAAAAAGGTGATATACACACCTGAGTAAGATACCCATGTATCCCATCAAATATCAGCAAAACAAGCTGATAAAAGTCGACACAAATAAATATGTGAGATATTTACAACCAAAGAGTTATCCACAACTCAGAAACTATTCTCAGCTAAGAAGTATCGACAGTCGTGAGCTACTAATGCAAAATATGAACTGGATTTTAATTAAAGAAGTCTACGGATTTACTTTAATTACACAGGGGGAAAATATGTAGATGACAAAATATAGCATCCATCCGAGAACTGACAGCTGAAGAGTAGTACTCCTGAGACGTGAAATAATACTCAAGGTCAGATGTCGAATACCTGAAAAAGATGTCTAAGGATCAAGCCACGGGTTTCCAAACACAACAGAGACATAGAGATAGAGATAGACGTGGAAGACCTGAGTCCAGGTACGAAGCTAAGAAGAATCTCGATGTTGTCAGCTGAGTGGAGACCTGGAAAGCTGGGTGTTAATAACGAAGAGTTGTCCCAGGTTTGAATATGCGCAAGGCAGGAACATGTTATTGGGTCCCACCCCCACGTGCTTAGTCATTTTACATGTAATCATCATGTCCATACATTGTATAAATATCCAGAAAGGATAAGAATGTAGACAGAATCACTTTATTGATATAAATCAAACTTCGAATACTTCTCTCTCCTCTTTGATTAACTTCTAACCGCCTTACTCTAGAACCGACTTAGAAATCAAAAAACCTAACCAAACATCACCGGAATCCAATCCAGACCGTAAATTAGAGTGATTAATAGTTATTGAGTTCTGGAATCAACGACTACGGTCTTCTATTTGTGCAAGTAAGCTTCTCGGTGGAGTTGACGTATCTTCAGGTGGGAAACTAAAATCGTATTTAGTTTTCAATTATCGTATTTGATTGACTAATGATATAGTTGAACCTTGGTATCACCTAGTTTGTTTATTTCGTGATCCTTCTCTTCTGATATAAGGTCACTCGTACTAGATCAAGGATCAACGATTTCAGATCTGATCTTTATTGATTGAAGATCCGAAGATAAGACTTTTGACCATCCATTGTTAACATACTATGTTATGTATGTGATCGATCACAGGGGAATAAGGTTGTTTGTGCGGGAACTTTGAAGACTATAATATTTTCTTATTTGTATCCTGATCTTTTTTATTATACTCCACGCATACTTGATTGATTGGGATGTGACAAGCTTGTTTATCTTGATAAACTATTTATAGGTTGTTGTATGAATTGAAGATTTATCACTTGGTGGTTCTCTTCAGTATCCGAATTTGATGGATTGTGAACTAAGGTTTGCTTATTTCTATAATCTTAATCTTGGTCGATCTAAACCGATACAAAGGAGTTTATATTGATTAAATGGAAGAACCTTTGTAACTCAACTTATCTCTGATTAACTTGTTGATCTGGGATATTGATAGAGTGGCTACTTAAACAAATTAGTTGGTGCAAATTAGCAAGTTATAGCACGTGCGCTAAATTATTTGGAATTTAAGGACCCGAGTGTCATAATTTAGCTCAAGAGGAGTCCATTTTGATGGGAAATGGTCCAAAGATCAAGATATGTTTATCTATGGATCCACATGGTCACCAGAATATAGCAAAATTCCATCGTGTAGGGCTTCAAAAGGTCGTTTTTGCTTAAGAAAGTTTTTGTTTTCTTAATAACTTTTTCGTTAGGAGTCCGTTTGGGTCGTTGTTTTTGGCATATAGTTTTATTTAGCGAATAATTTCATTATTTTAGATAACCTAAACTTTTCCAAAAATAACAAATTAGGGTTTGAGTCGGTTTTGGGTTGTTTTCATCCTTTCTCGTTGCACAAGTTAGGGTTTTTTCCCAAGTTTATTTAAGAGTCTGCGAAGTTATTATTCTAAGAAGTTGATTTGATTAATAAAATTATTTTTATTGAAATTGTTCAAGTTTATTTCAGATCTTTATTTATAGTAGGGAAACAGAGGTCTAAATAATCATCTATGTTCATAGTCGTTATTCCTATGAATAATTCGAGGTCTAAACAAATTATCCATTTTCTTTCTTTTCAATAATATCCATTGCACTAGTTGGTACCAGAGCAAAGTCGATCCTAGGTTTTATAAGATGCCACCAAGATTACAAATCGTTCGTGGTCGAGGTAGAGGAGGAGCTCCAGAAGATTTTAATGCACTAAGAGAACAAATAATGACAAATATCGAAGGTATGTTGGTTCGACATAACATTGATGGTGTTCTTGATGATTCTCTTGAAGATGATGAACCTACTGATGGAGTTGTTCCTGAAGATCAAGGATTAACTTTATGGTGAGACGAAGTTGCCTTACTCCGCGTCAAAAAGATAGAGACATATTTTCTTTCCCTATGGTCGAGAGTAAGCTAGTTGTTGATTAGTGTGATACACAAATGGTTTCTCATGTCTGCCACAATAAGAGAGAATTTTTTGAATCAACTTATGGAGATTCATTTTGGGTTTCCATAATGCCTCATGCTTCAATACGGTATATTGATTATTTTTTTGTGACATCAATCCATGTGCTGGAAGATTTTCATTAACAAGTTACATGTATAGAACATGATACCGACAAGATTCGAGAACGAATCTTCTCGTATACTGGTAGAATGATGGAGGGAGATTCATGGAAACTAAATATATTATTTTATTATTTTTATTTTATATATTATTTTATTATCTAAAATTACCCTAAAATTATTAATTATTATTTTATTAATGGTAATTTTTAGTCGAAAAATAATTAATTTTCGGATTTATTATTTAGGGTAATTTTAGAATAGTCTGGAAGTTTATTTTAAGAGTTTTAATAAGTTAGGAAAATTGCCTAAAGGAGTTTTTTTTTATTTTTGTTAAGTTTATGGTTTATTTAGGGGGAGTTATCTATATAAGGAACTCCAAAAAACGAAACTTAGAGGACTCATTTGATTATTTAAATTACTTTATTATTGTTAACTTGGTTTAACTTTATTTTGATTTTTATTCATAGTCGGGGTCATCCCGAGGTCTAAATAATCATCTAATCCATAGTTGTGATTTCTCGGAATCGCGAGGTCTGGATCATTCGTTCATAGTCGTTATTCGTAAGAATAATTTGAGGTCTGGACAATTCTATCTTTTTTTTTACCCAATTATCGGTTACTTATCAATTTTGATCTTGTTGCGATAATCCTATCATATTTTTCACGCTTCTAAACTGCATCATTAGTCTTCTACTATTTCAGAATACGATCCAAAGGAGTTGAGCTGATTATATTATGAACCCTATCAACAATAAAAGATGTCTTCCTCCTAACGTGTATCATTTCAAGTTACACTTTGACGCTTCATGGATTGATGAAAAAGCAATTGCAGGTTATGGACAATCTTTTGCTCTGTATCAGGTTCAGTTGTCCAAGCTGGATCTGGGACCATATATGCCTCTGGCATTGAAGAGGCAGAAGCTTTAGCTTTTCTTGAAGCATCAAAGTGGGCAGCAATCATGGACTGTAAACGTTTCTAGGTCGAGAGAGATTGCAAAGGAGTTTTAGATTACGTTGAAGGCCACTCAACACTATTCATTGGATAAATCAAGTCATGGTAACTGAAACTCAAAGGATACTGAAGTCTTGTGAGCATTTCTTGGGTTTTATTTTCAGTCATTGGAGTAGCAATAAAGTCGCAGATGTGTTAGCAAAGCAGGCAAAAAACCATGGCTACTACAATCAACAATGAAGACAAATGTCATCTTTGCTTTGCTTCGAATTATGATGTTAGTTTTTTAGTTCCAAATGCAATTCCAATTCAATCTGAGGTGATCACCGTGTTAGAAGATTCTCATATTTCAGTTCATACTTTTGAGATAAGGGAAGCCAACAGGGGAATCGTCCTCCTGTAATCATTTTCCTGTTTCAATATGTTTAAAAAAAAAAAGACTTGAGCGCTAGAAATCTTCACAACGGGTGAAGCAACTTGAGATAATGGACTTTATCTTAGGATTCACGTGCGTAGACCAGGTTGGTAGTATGTAATGACTCGTCCCTCCACCGATAGTGTTCCCATTTACCCACCACAGTTTTCCGATACTATAGGGTTTTGAACGGGCATCTTTGCGGTAATCCAGCAGCAACTTCCCAGAAGGTCACCCATTCATGGATTACTCCACACGAGCACGCTTAATGCGAATTACGATGAGTTACGTGCATTAGTCTTTGGTATGATCGATTGTTCTGATACAGCGTGATGACCACTGGTCTAGCATAATAATCCGGTCGTCCGCCCAAATTTTTGGACTGGTCATTACATATGGTATCAGAGCCGACGACTAGTCACCTTCCGAGGGTGAATGAGTATGCTTGATGGGTTGTGTCAGGTAATGGTTTCATAAGGGGTAGGGAACGTCAAAGATCTGGGTTGCTTGAATATATTCGGAGCCGAGGACGACCCCAATTTAAGGTGGTAGTATTGTAATACCCTGATTCGGCAGGTGGGGTCTGTCGATTGGAATATAGGTAATGATTTGTCTTTTCATAATGCAGACAGTTGGGAATTCAGATTTGACAAAAGACCAGTTAAGCGTGCTCGGCCAGAAGTACACTACACAAACTTCAAGGATTGGTAACTAGGTTTCGCAACAGCTTAGTGTCTGTTGCGAATTTTCAGTTGCGAAAGTTTTGCAACAATTCCCCTTTTTTACAAAATTCGCAACTGTTTTATTCTGTTGCGATTCGCAACATATTGGAGTTGTACGCATGCCACTCGTGAGTGTGGCTACCCACACTTTTAAGCTGACTTGGTTTCAGCCCATTCAGTGCTCAGTCAGCTACAATACTGACTCGGGTTTAGAGTTAAATCTCGGACAGAACTCTCATTTTTTAATCTCCTCTCTCTATTTCTCTTCTCAGCTTCTTCTTCTTGTTTAGAGGCGCAATAATCATCAATTATTATACACACACAGTGATGATGATGATTATCAAAACCCTCAAGGTTGAATGAATTATTGATTTCAGAGATCTCAAATCCCAAATCAAACCGACCAATTTCTTAGGGAATTTTTTTTAATTCCAAGACTAACAAATCTCAAATATCCTTCATGTTCTAAAGTTAGGGTTATGTCATCTCATAAGTTCTAGATTTGTAGAGTTTAATGGGTTTGGGTGTAGTTCTTATTGTTGGTTCTTTTCTTTTCCGATTGATGGCAATAGGGTTCTTTATCTCATCTTCGATTGATGAAGTTAGGGTTCTTCATTCATCTTTGATTGATGGTTGCATCTTCATGAGAAACACTTTTAAGGTATACAAACATTCTTACATCCTCTGATTTCAATATCACAAATTAGATTTTCTTTATTTTTAATTGTTTTTGCTTATTTATGGGGTTCAAATATGTGGATTTGGGTATTTTTGATTGGTTTGAACTAGTCATTCAATTTTTGTATGGGTTCTCAATTTTTATATATGTTTTCATTTATTGAATGGATGAAAGGTGTGCTTGAAGGGAATTTATGTTGTTGTTGCTGTGGTGGTGCTTCTTGTTAGGTTGGTTGTAGGTGTAAGGTTATGGTCTAACCTCTTCGCTCTATGATTCGGGGCTTACAACTGAAGGCTTCATCTATGTACTCTGTGAGAAATGCTCGAAAGACTCTGGTTTCTAAGACTCCAGGAAATCAATAACTTTATTTTTTCTTCTGTTTTTCAGATTTCAGAAGACCGGATGAGTTCTTCAGTTCTTATGTTGGAAATGATCAAGTCACTACTGTAAATTTTGAGAAAACATTTCTTAAAGGTTTGTTACACCGAAACGACGGTCATAACTGTACTTATTCATCATTTTTGTGGTTAATAATGACTTCATAACTTAGATTTACCTGGTTTATTTCTTTTGTAGAAACTGGTGAATTTGGTAAAGAGTCTGTCGTGGGTACTAGCCAAGACATTATTGTTCAGTCTGCTTTTGCTAGACCATATTGACATAGGGTTGTTTTGAAATTTTCTCACTAAGTTCGTTCTTATCCACTAGTAGGAAAACACACCTCATGTACGTTTACCAATCGAACTCTTCGTTAATTGTCGGTTTGGCCGCACTTTGTCACTATCACTTGGGTGTACAACTGGGATGTTTACCAGCGCATAAGTAAGCAATTTACTGCAACTGTTGTGAAAGACTCGTGAAGGATTTATATTATCACTCTGGTGTACAACTTGGTACATTAAATCTTTTTGTTCCACTAATATGTTAATTGGTAAGATGGTCTCGTGTTTTATTTTTCATAGTCCACATTCCAATTGAATCTTTTATAGTTTTAGCCCTTGTGTTAAATTATGCGAAGATCATATCTAGTGCCCATTGTTCCATATATATAATGTGTATATTTGTTGCAATAAATGACAGGTCTTTGCTCAGTGCTAGATTACATTATGGAAGGTTGGATGATGGGCTCGTTTTGACGTTATATCACACTTGATCCAGGAAACGGTTAATTGTAGAAAATTAATGCTTGCCACTAGTTTATCTTTGGGAGTAGTATGTGATGTTACATCACCGAAAATTTATCTTATGACCTTTCTCACGAGTCATGGTAAGAAAATACCCATTCACCCGATTTCAGATGTTATTTCTCGTGTTTGTTTAAGAATCTCTACATTCCCTTTGTCTTTTTATATTTTTGCCTGATTGTTCTGCGTCTTTTTTAGGTTAAGCTGATGCTTGTATTCGCTCTGGTTGCGTGCATTACGGATGGAATGGTGTATCAAGGCTGGTTCAAATGCAGCTGCTGAGAAAAGCGAAGAAACTCCAAAGGTGACCCTATTTTAGTTGCATTTTTTTATATCAGAGCAATAAAAATCGCTTCCCTCAGCACATTGAAAGTGGACGTGTGACATAGTAAGTTTTTTTTTTGAAGCATATGACATAGTAAGTTGATGAACAGGTTAGTGAATTAGATAGAAGTTGGCAAAAGGCTTCCAGTTGCATCCCGCAAGACTAATCGCCTGCAAAATTCTCAAACGGTATTCATCCATCCAGGCACTTTCTTTGTTTCTGCAGTTGAAGGGGTACAAACGCAGTTTTTAGTTTTAATGAACATTATTTGATTAATTCTCTTTTGTACATGCATGCGCAGGGTTCTCAATCCAATGGTATTTGCTTCTGATTCCGAGCTTTAACTGGATTTTACCCACAAGTTGCTTCTGAATCCAATGGTATTTAGTTGTCTGAGTGTATATCATGAATCTATATGTTTATTGCAGGATTTTGTGAAGTTTGTCTAACCGATAGAAGTGGCATTTGCTTGCTTCAGTTAGTGTTTTTATCACCTTGCTTGGTGCTGACTTCATGAGAATGGAATCTTTCGGCAAAGTTGAAGAGTTTGCAGAGACTCTGGTAAGTAGTAGTGATTTTTTGCTTTAAATGAAGTTTCCTCGCTCGTTTGATATTGAACTGTTGCTATTCTTATTTGAGAAGTCGGAATCTATTTGATGAACTTAGTGAACTAGATAGAAGTTGGGAAAGGGCTTCCAGGTGCATCTGCAAGACTTATCGCATGTAAAGTTCTCAAACGGTATTAATCCATCCATGCACTTTCTTTTTTCTATGTAAAATGCTCCCTTTTATTATTCTTATCTTCCGTGATGGGAACTGGATGTTGATTTGTTTCACTTTTTGTCTCAGTAGGTAGAAGATAACGGAGAAGAACATGAAGAGCATGGAACCCAAGAAGAAGAGGTTGTTGATGTCGATGTTGATTCTACAGATGACACTATTCTTGTCAATGGTAATGAAGCTGGAGAAGAGTGGGATACAACTAATGAAGGAACCTTATCATCCTAAAAGCAATTGGTTTGGCTAAATAGGTATGTGCGTTTCTGAAACTACTCTCAAACAGGCAAACAAATAAATTGCGCTATCTTTAGTTTTAGTTAACCTTTTTCATATATATTAAACTTAGATATATGGAAGAAAAACAGTAGTCCTCGAGTTCTGAAATCACTTAGAAAGTGGGAAAAAAAATTCTTTACCACTAATCTTTTTAGCTAACCTTTTTTAGTTTAAGTGTCAATGAAAACTTTTTTGTTTCCCTGTATTACTGTTACAATTCTTTTTGACAATGGCTACTTTCATGGTGTACATGGATTTTACAGGTCGCAGATATGAGCAGTAAGTGCGACTATTTACAAGGATGGTTATGAAACAACAAGAAGTTATACTTGTTTGAGAATGTAGGTAATGAATGTTGAGCTTGTCTCCAGTCTTGTGCCTTTAAGATTGTATCTACTACTGCTATTACACTTCACATTACAAGCTACAACTCTGCAGAATTTCTATGTTAAAAACTTAGGAAACGTTTACACACTTGTCATTTTTTGATACTACTACAAAATTTGTATGTCCTTGGAACTTGAGAAATATTTATAGCTACAGCTTGGAACTTAAGAAATTTATATGTATTGACTAAGTAGTTCTTTTCGGAGGTATACAGAATAAGTCTTTAGTTTATGATTTCATGAGTTGCCTAAGTTCAATGATGGTTGGTGTTTATAATTCAATGTATGAAATGACTATGTATTGCCAAAGTTATGTCTCTTAGAAACTTATGGGTATATGCTTTGAATGTTTTTGCCTAAGAGGTGAAGAATTTCACTGTAATTCTACCTGAAATTGTTGCAGGGGAATGATTTCCAAATGAACCGGTGAACTGAAAAATTAAAACCTGATCAAAAAGTGAATAAATAGTGGTTTTGACCGGTCCAAAACCTGTTTTTGACTTGGTTTGACCAGGTCAAAACCACTAATTTTTTGATGTTGCAAAAAATTCCCAACTGTGAAGAACTGTTGCGAAATTCCAGTTTCGCAACTGTTTCAAACTGTTGCGACAAACTCACGTTGCAATCGAAAATTCGCAACTGTTTATGAGCCGTTATAAAAATTGCAACATCGACTTTAAGTAATGATTCAAACTGTTGCGACCCCTCTTGCAAATCAAGTGACTGTTCTGAAAACACTAAAAATGGTGTAGTGGTAGTCACGGGATGGGTGACCTCTCAGGATTGTCGGATAACCGTAGTAGTGCCATTAAAAATCCCACGTTGTTGGATAACCGCCAATGGGTAAGTGGGAACAATATCGATGGAAGGACAACTCATTACATGATAGGGGCAAGGATAATGAGAAAGCTGAGTAACTTAGATTTAGTTTACTTGGTCTCAACTATACGAAGTTGGTAGTAGTCTTTGTATAGTGGCTTAATTTTGAGAGTATTAAAAACTGGACTAGGTCCGAGGGTTTTTCTGCATTTGCGGTTTCCTCGTTAACAAAATCTTGTATGTCAATAAATAAACCTAAGTTGTGTATTGGGTTAATCAAGAAACTATTTTAGATATAAAGAAAGTTTATTAGTAGAAGATTAGAAGTTCATGGTTTTGTAAGTCAATAAACAAATTAAGCCAATAGTGGAGGTAATAGTCAATTAAGAGTAGCCTTAACTAGATTTCTACCTGAGCTTAATCCTAAATATTAGGCTTGAAAATTTATATAAAATATGTTTTCAAGAAAAGCTTTTATGAACTTAATTTTGAAGGGACTTCAGTTTGGATACCATAGCTTAATCCTAAATATTAGGCTTGAAATTTATATAAAATATGTTTTCAAGAAAAGCTTTTATGGACTTTTGAAGGGATTTTAACCTGGGTAAGACGGGCTCTAGTTTCGCCCGTGGATAAAATAATGATGTTGCTCATTCTCTAGCTAGGTTAGGAAGAAAAAACATCATTTGTATTTTATGATGGTTTCCTCCTAACATAGTAAACATGATAAGTCAGGATTACTTCATTGTAAATGGTTCCCTTTGTTAAGTGAAAATTTTATTTTGAATCGGAAAAAAAATCTTCAATGTCTATATAAAATATTGAATCTGGAAGCTGAATAGCATGTTTGGATGTATACTGAGAAGTAATTTTTCGACTTTCTAGAAGTTATAATATTATTGACTTGTAAGCAAGAAAAAAGTAGCTTTTTGTGAACCAAAATATTTTTTCTACTGACTTTTGAAATTGATTTTTGCTTTCGGGCAAAAATACTTCTAACTCTGGCATCTAAACACCCTTAAGGGTAGCAAGAGTCCATAATTTGCATGATTGCTAAAGGGGGATATCAATATTAGTATGAGGGTACCGTAGTCCATAATTTGCATGATTGCTAAAGGAGATATCAATATTAGTATGAGGGTATCGTTTGCATGATCCAACAGTAAGGAACGTTTTCTTATGTTTTTCTCTTATATCGAATGATATCCCCTGAAAGATTTTGCATCAGCCTTTAGCAATCGTTATAATTTGAAGGGTGCTAAATATAAATGAAAATCCTTGACTTCATGGCGCGTAGAATAGTACTAGTACGGAATATACTTTAAGAGCATCGCTCGTGAGGACTTGTTCGAGCAAAGGAAAAGAAAATAAAATGGCATCTATATTTAAAAAAAAAATAGAATGACTACAATGGTGTATATGAGCTTTGTCAGAGGTATTTTCGTGCGCCAAGGCACTGGCTATACCTCGTCACACACCTATAAGCAAGATTAATTAACAAAATATCTTCATTGTTTTTAGATAAAGAAATATCTTCATTGTTATCTATCCCTAAAGTGTACACATGTATAATGTATTGCAACATATAGGTCCTGGTTGGAATCCTTCAAATGCATGTACAACATTGATGCGACATTCTATATATTGAGTGTACTATAAGTACAATCTCTTAGGATGACGAAAATCGGTAAAGGCCATAAACCTGCTGCAATTCGAGAATAGAGGAAATATTTGTGCAGCGTCTCCCCATGATTTTAAGTACATGAGGAGCATATTCATTTCTTTTTTTTTTTTTACGTCTCCCCATGATTTTATCACCAAAGCATTTAGCAGCGTGACTTCAGTTCTTTTGTTCACCACCGATGAGGTTCTACGATACTTGTAGTAGTAAACACGATGAGAAGATTGAGAGAAACAAATGTTGTTAAAGATTTTCAAACGTTAGTATCTTGTCTCAAGAAACTAATAGAATTATACCTTAATGGTGTTTCCATTTCGATGATATTCATCAACTATCCTCTCTGAGAATCTTTAATGGATGAATGTTGGTAACAACTTATCTTAGGATTCAAACATTAAAAAAAAGACCTGAAAATGAGTTGTAATCATGTTCTTTTTGGTCAAGTCTAGCACTCGTATGCCACCGCTAGCAATTCCACTTGCTATACCAAATAAACTCGCATTATTGACAACTGACCCACCAACTGTTCCGTTTTCAGACTTGACCGCCCTACAACTTGTTTTCTTACTTCTTGTTTTCTTACTTCTTGTTTTCAAAGAAGTGTAAAGTAAAAAAAAGTCAGTCCATTATGAAGTTTTTACTGGCCAACTGTTTCCATGTTGCAATTTATAACTATAAACTGTACAATTTTTTAATTGAATCTCTTGGTTATATGCCTTAATTCACAAACTGTAAACTACACTTGTAAATGTGACCATCATACCACTGAAGAAATAGAATGCTTCGGCTTGGATGTTCTCACTTAATTCTTGGAAAAACATGAATACAACGAATTTAGGCTTTAATGAGCGTAACTAACTGACATTTCACTAAAGCAATGTTTTTTTTTTCTTTGTCAAGCTTTTGTTAACTTGATGAATTATTTGAACAATGGCCAAGGGAAAAACAACAAATTTTGTTCCCAATGCAAAAAGAATTGTTGTTTTCAGAATAAAGCAAACAAATCTTGTTTCCAATGCAAGAATTTGTTGTTTTAGAAGATTCTTTAAGATCCTGAATTATGAACAATTATCCTTGAGAGTACCTTACCCCGAGAAGATGATCCTTAAATTTATCCTTGATCATGCGCATCATACCACAGAGTTTGAACGCTCCAGTCACATGGGTATCTAACTCTTAGCATAGCAATGCAAATATCACATCACATCACCAACAAAAAAAATACAAATTACCAAAAAACTAAAAAGCCTTCGCAGTATCTTACCGTCAATAACCCTTTTAAAAGTGACAATTAGTCCAGCGATTCGTTGCGAGAATGCATTTGGACAAACCCTAACGCTACCTTGACTAGAATCCTATCAAGCTCTGCGTTAGGAACCAATCATTTTTTAGCAATCAAAGATATGTAGTGTTACCCAAAGATTTTCTAGGTAAACTACATCAAATCCACATTTAAATGAAGAAGAAAAAAATCAGTACACAGAATCAGGGAAAATAGAAAACAAACCTAAATGGCACAAAAACATAAAAACTAAATGGTTTTACGAATAACCGATGGTCCGATATCATCCTGATTGCTACATAAAACCCTTTAAGATTTATGTTATGTTGCTTAAGATAGGAAAAAGAAGGATGTTGTTGGCTGCGTAGGGTCTCATGAGGATGGGAGCGAAGGGGGAGAGGGAAAGACGAATCTAAAAAAGGGAGATGAGAGGAGAGAATCATTAATTAGGGTTTCGGGATATGCTTTTTTATTTTATAAAAAAATTAAAATAAAATGAAAAATCCTCAATTCCTATTTTGGTTGGGGGAGGCCAGCAATTTCTACTCAAATTATATATACAATAAACTAATAAGAATTGGGTCTCACTAGTGATTTTATTTATATAAATTACTCCCTCCGTCCATTTTTAAGAGTCCGCTTTGACTTTGTCAAGATATTAAGGAAAACCTATAAAATATCATGACTATCCCTTGACTAGCCTATTTAATATTACGTTATTACTAAAATTAAAATTATTAGTGTTAAAAATTCTAATTTTGATAGTATTATTGTTTTAGGTATTGTAAAGAAATAAAAAGCAAACTTATACTCCAAAATTTAAGATTTTATTTATTTGATTTTGCCCGTAAAACTTTGGAGCCTTTGGAATTTTTATTTGAGGAAAGAAATTTGAAAATTGTAGATTATTTCCTCTTTAGATATACTCTAAATGAATTTAACTTTGTCATAAATGTTTTGAATAAATGTTATTAAAAACTCCCTTCTAATAAACCCTAAATATTTAAAAAAGGAATGGCTTAATATAAAAAAAAATATTGAATGGTTTTGGTGATGATATTTATGATTTTGAATTAATTTTATATTAAAAATGATTTTATAATAATTATAAAAAGAAAGGGTTTTTGATAGTTTAAGGGAAAAGTATGTCTTAAACTTCCAAACGGGCGTCATTTAACTAATAAAAATAAATATTAAAAAATAAACCCTAAATATCTTAAACGCTTTTGGAGAGAGAAAAGCACCGGCGTTTTTCTTCCAACGGATATTGTTTGTGGGCGCGCGCCATTACCATAAATGCGCATCTGTTGCTGCGACTTGATGTTCAAACCATCAAATCTGTTCATTTGAACATCCATTTTCTTGGTTTGTTCATTCCATAGTGGGAGCAAAATGAACAAACTCTGAGTTTGTTCATCCCATAGGAATTGCTCTAACGACTAACATGTTCATTTCACAATGTGCTTCCTGTTACTTACGCTAGACGCAGTTCAGCATGGGAGTTATGCTTTCGCTTGTTGCCATAAAATTGAGCTAATTCTGCAAACCAAATATTGCTTGAGATATTGCGGTGTGAAGATGATTGTGAATACTTTGTCTTTCAGTATCACAATGTGTCTTTCAGTATCACAATGTAATTGTCACGAACAGACACGTATGTCTATAGATACATATTTCATGCTATGTCCCGTCGACCTCATTCAGTCAACAGTCATCAGTCCAGCCAAGCTAAATTATTAAGAAAATCTCTAAGAAGCTTGCCTGACGGATTGAATAATGCTTGAATTTAAGGTTGAAAGAGACATGAAAACCAAATTCCAAAATGGTGGTGGAACATCATTTTAGAGTAAAAACCAAGACGTGTACTTTGTAGAGTACGCAAGGAATAAATTGGAGGGCCATTTTTGACGATTTTTCTGTTTCCGAATAGTAGATGTTACTATTGCGTGATTAAGGACATGGATACTGCCATAGGACATTGCTAGTTATGACTCAAAATTGGATGGTTCTTTCCTTTACGTGGCCAAATAAAAGTGAAGTAATTGTTCTACTATCATGACCTAATTGGGTAATAGTTGTTGACACATTATCTTAAGTTCAAAATCTCTAAGTTCGTACAACATTGCTGGTACGAAAGTTTTTTTATTGCGATTGTTGGAACATTTTTGATCTATTGTTATCATAACCAACCATCGGACATACAGATGCTTCTGATGATATTTGTTAAAAACACTTGATGAAAAACATGTCTAATTTGAGTGAAAAGATTAAATATTGTTCATTTACGAATGATTACTTGTGATTTTATTAGATAAAAAAAAATGCGTGTTTATAAAGGGGCGCACAATTCTTTAAGAAACTAGTAATCCAGTGGATCCAATAGTGAAAATCGTTTTACTATATACGAATTTGGTAATTCTCCATGGAAAATTGGTGCCCATGTAATAGTGATGAAACATTTGAGTTTGCAGTGAGAGTACTACTAGTCTCCAAGAAGATACATGTCAGGACTAGCCTCGGCGTCGGTGACGGTTATCTACATTAGAAAACTAATAACTTTGAACCAGACTTCGGGAAACATTTCAAAAGAATAAGAACGGATGAACAACCCGAGCATCCTCACTTTCATGATAAACAACAATGTCAATAATGGAGGAAAGCTTAAACTTATATATCATTTTAATTTTTTCAAAAGTGTGTCGGTGGACTCAACAAACTTTAAGTAAAACAAAAACAAAAAAACACACTGACCACCTCACAAATCACGTACAACGACGACACACATTGCAATTTGCCAAGTTTCTTAGGAAGAAGATGCATAAAGTCACGCAAATTCGAATATTAGTCTTAGAACTTTAGAAGCTGCTTTTGTGAATCCGAAATGCCGTACTAAAGGACAGAGAATATGTGCGACTAAGTACACCTCATTTTCTAAGCATCTAGAAATTTCTAGACCACGGAGGCCAAGAAGTTCTTTGTATGAAGAGCGAGTTTTGACGGTGAGAGTAATTACATCACCTTTTTTCGTCTATGTGAAAGGACAATAGTCCCACATTGCTAGAAACAACTTAATATGAACTTAAAAATATAATATAGAAGGGTCACTCCACTTATTGCCAATTGGTTTTGAGTTGGATACCCGCAAATTTTAACATGGTATAAGAGCCAAGTCCCGGACCCATACCTGTTGTACGCCGGGTGTGGGCCGAGATGTACCGACTTTGTCACCTCGGGGTGTAGGCCGAATTACTGGCCGAGGTGTACCGATTTAGTCACCTGTACACCATGTTACCGATTGACTGGTCACTCGTACGTAGGTCCACGTGTTAAGCCGAGTAACTGGCCTTACACGTGAGGGGGCGTGTGAAAGGACAACAGTCCCACATCGTTAGAATCCGCTTAGTGAACTTAAAGATATAATATGAAAGGGACACTCCCCTCATTGCCAATTAGTTCTGAGTTGGATGCCCGCAGACTTTAACATTCCATTTTTTAACGAGTAAAAATTGCATGTTGAACCTTTTTCTTATTCGGTTCCTATGCGTATGTAGTTTTCGAATGATGGACGCGAAAGAGCTGTTGGAAAATTTGGGTACCGAGAGGATGAAATCAAAGAATAGAAAGAACGTTGTATCACTTACTTCAAGGCCTTGTGATTCTTTTTAGCAATTATTATTTCGACCCTTCTCAAGAAATTGGCGAGTACAATTGGTCAATGAAATATTGTTTTCAGGATACAATGAAGCCCTAACAACTTGTTGGATTCAAGATTTATATTCCCTTGACCGAACCAAGAACATAGAGTATGAGATTCAGAAAATGCTTAGAGAAAAAAGAAAACAAAGATTTTGATGTGTTGAACTGGGAGAAAACCTTCGCTTTATAGAGGATCTCATGCCTTTTGGAGATGTAGTAGTGGAAAATCCTACTACCACACCCCTTAAACAATCTATATAGTAAATTATGAAACCATTGTGAAGAATACTTAAAGAGATTTTATTAAGTTTAGAAATCAATACAAAGAAGATAATACCCTAACTTGGGAAGCAAATAGCTTTCTCTCTCCTAAAGTTCTATCTTAACTCTCAAAAAGACCTCTCCTCAACACAAGGGTGGTTGGTCTTATATATAGGAATGTTACAGACAGCTAACAAAGCCTCTATTTTCGGATCTTACGTGTGATGTCTTCGCACCCATATATTGAGTCTTCTCGCACGTATTCCTTAACTTCGTACGACTTCCATACTTTACCCGTGACTTTGTGACGTCATCGGTTCCGTCATTTGAGATATGCCATGAGCGATGACCGTTCGCTCACGTGTAATATAGTTGCTTTGCATAATTATCAGCTGTGCGATATTTAACCCCTACATTTTGCCTCTTCTCTTAGCGATCTTTATCCAAGAAGGAGCGATGAGAGAAACCTTTCCTTGGTTGCTTTCGCACCCTTATATGTCATTTGCTGCACCCTGTAAACTTTTCATATTCTTTTTAACCGACAAGTTTCCGATTTTTTGGCGTAACCATTCACACGTTCCCACTTTTTCATTTATTACCAGCACGTATTCTTTTCCACCGGTGTAACCCTGGTCATATTCTTTCTTATTTAATCCTTTTAGGAGAGAGAGATTTTCTCTTCCTTAATTTTTCTTCTTCACAAACCTGTTTGAATTTTCGTTTTCTCAGAATCTTCATCTTCCCACCTCCTGCTAGTGCTGGTATCCCATGGATTCTTCTCAAAGGTTTGTTTTATTCCTTCTATTATGCTCCTTGTTGTTTATAGTTTTTCTTTGATATGGTTTGTAGTTTGATTGCCGCCATTTCTTTTTTGCTATTGTTTTTCTGCCGCTGTTTATCGATAATTCCCATACTGTTTTTGTTGCAGCAAAATTTCCTCCTCTGAAACTCGTTTCACTGTCCCAAACCCTAAAAATGACAAGTCCCAGGGTGACAAGCCTCTCAAGAGGAAGCATTCACATGACAAGGTATTAAGAAACACCTTACTCTTTAAAACAATATTTTTGCCTCTGTTTCTTATATGCGTTGTCATTCGCAGGATGATGCGAAGGAGAAAGAGAAGAAGCCTAAGAGGAACAAGAAGCCTCCTACCATTGATACTCGCATGGCTCTTCCGAGTTTCAGGAAGAAGTCTACACAGCAGGGGCCTTCCGGTATGACCGCTCCTCTTTATCAGGAGAATGCCTCTGTTACTAATCAAGCGAGTGTTACCACCCCTCCATCATCTATTATTTCTTCCCCAACGAACACTATCGCATGTTCATCATTCCTTTCTTTTGCTGAACATCCCTGTAAGGACCTTATGCTTTTAGCTTCCCCACGTATTTCTTCTCTTCCACCAGTGACTACGGCTTCTCTGGACCTAGCTTCAATGACTCAGGCCATCACTTCTTCTGCTGAAGAAGTTGTCGCATCTATGTTAGATATCCCCGTTTCCACCTCTTTGGTTATTCCCACATCTGTGGATTACTCCGTCTCTTCTCTTTTGGATGCTGCATCTGCTATTTCCTCAATGAGCACTGTATTGATCACTTCTCCTCTTCGCACAACTATTCCCTCTCAATCGAAATTCGTCGCTCACGAGATATGTGCCTCTGATGCAGCGAACTTGGGAGAAAATCCTATTTTCGACATCGTACAACTCGCACGCTCCTCTTCTAACGACCAGTCCCAACAACGTTTGTGCGAGTCTCTTGTTAAGCTTTTGGGCGTCTCTGCTCCAGATAAGTCTACCAGGAGCGAGATCTTCGCTCAGATGGATCCCTCGATTAGCGCAACCTTTGATTGTATGGAATCTCGGCGCCGCTTTATCCAGGCTGAAGGATTTTCAGAGTCTAGTTCCCTCATTCGAGAGCTTACTCAGCAGAATTCCAAATTGAAAGCCGATGTGCATGCTGGTGAACTCTTGGCTGAGAAACATCGCACCAAGAACCAAGAGCTTAGAGGTATTCTCTTCTTTCTCTTATTAGTATTGGGATTTTACCTTATCTCGCTTGTCCCTTAGGTTTTACTGCATGTATTTATTCGCATGTTCTTTTTCCCTTTTTGCCTCTGCTTGTGTGAATATTTAGATTTAAACCAAAAGCGAGTCATGGAAAGGTATAATTTCCAATATTCCGCTGAGGATGCTTGTGCGGAGAATAAAGAGTTGCGGCATCAGTTGAATCAATTGCTTAGTGATCGCTCATATTTAGTTGACCACATTGATAATTTGAAGAATGAAAATCATGGCCTTAGTACTCAGTTTGACTCCCTAAATTCCCAAATATCCCATATTTCTGGGCTTTTATATGACACTGACTTAAGTAATCAAACTCTATCAGAGAAAAACCGCACCCTTATGGGAGAGAATCAATCCCCTTTGAAGGAGAAAACGAGTTACACCCAGCAATACCTCGCTCTTCGACGAACCTGTACTGAGCAAGAGGAATCTCTTCGCGCTCTAAGGAATCAATATGACAGAGATATGAAGAGAGTGTCCTTGGAAAATGAAAAAGATTATAAATAGCAAAGTGAAAATGACTGTCGAACTGAAGAAGCTTCGCCAACAGCACACTCGGTTGGAAAGCTCGCATGATATCTTGAAGAAGAAACATGCCTCTCTTGCTCAGGATGAGAATAAGATTCGATCTCATCTTGAAGGCTTGATAGATGTTATGAGAAGTAGTGGTCTTGCTCTATCTCAATATTACCTTTCTCAGATGGAAGGTAGTTGCACTAAGCTGACTACCTTAACTTATATTTTTAGCTTCTTCCGAATGCTGCTTCTTTTATACGATTTTGTGGTTTCTAAGCTAACTCTAGTATTCTTTGCTTTCGCAGTTTCTGAGAAGTCCAATCAACTCCTTGTTCAAAAGTCATGGTCGACTTGGATAAAGCTCACAAGAATACTAGGGACATTGCCTCTATACTTTCATATTCTCGTGACAGGGATGAGATGAGGCAGATATACCAACTAGTATATCCCACCTTTTTGAATTTCGTTCTCTTAATATATTTTGTGGGTTCCCTTGTTCCTTGTCTATCTCCATCATGTCTTCTACACTCTCATTTTCCTCCAAGGGGGACTCTGCTAGAAAGTCTGCGATAACTTGTGATTTTGGTGATGATAGTATCTCATATTTGATTTCGAACTCTCCCACATGTGCGTTCCATCTTTCTATTCTCCCAGGCCGTTTTGAATTCTTCATCACAGATTCAATTGGTACCTTTGTAAGGACTCTGATTTTGTAGGCTTGAAAATACGTATGAATCTTTTGAGCTGCATATACCAGTGCGAGGATGAGTCTCTCGATCTTCGCATAATTCTTTTATGCTGCATTGTATGTTTTACTTATGTAATAAATCGGTTTCTCAACTCCTCCATCTAAGCGAAGTAGTACACCACTTAATGCATATGGTGTCGAAGCCAAGTATAATAATAGCTCCTCTCCTGGTTCAGCTTTCTGCAAAATAGACACGTTCATTAAGTAATTCTTTATGCTTTGTAACGCCTTTTCACATTCAAATTTGTCCACTTTGGAATTTGGATCCTTTCTTTAGAATACTAAAGAATTGCTTGCATTTATCTGAAGAGCGCGAGATAAACCGTCCCAACGAGGCTAAAAGTCCATTCAATTTTTGCACGTCTTTTAATGTCGCTGGTGTTGGCATGTCGCGAACTGCTTGCACTTTCTCTGGATCTACTTGTATTCCTTTTTCTGATACAATATATCCTAGGAATTTCCCTAATGCCACTCCGAAGATACATTTCGCAGGGTTTATTTTCATTTTGCACTGCCGCATTCGCACAAATATTTCTTCCAAATGAGTTACATGATTTTCAATCTCCCTACTCTTTACAAGCAGGTCATCAACATACACCTCTAAGGTTTTATGAATCCACTCTGCGAATACCTTTTCCACCATTCTCTGATACGTAGCACCTGCATTCTTCAATCCAAAAGGCATTTTAGTGTAGCAGTATAATCCTATAGGTGCGAAGAAAGCCGTGTGTTCCTGATCTTCCTCTGCTAATGGAATTTGATTGTAGCCTTTATACCCGTCCATAAGTGACAATCTTTTATATCCTGAGGCAGCCTCTACCATCTGTGGTATATCTGGTAATGGATAGCTGTCTTTTGGACATGCCTTGTTCAAGTCACTGAATTCGATGAAGATTTTTATCCCTTTGTTCTTTTTCGGCACCACCACCATGTTTGTTATCCACTCCGGGTATTTTGCTGGTCGAATTATTCCTGCGTATAGCACCTTTTGTAACTCTGCTTCTATTTGCGGATGGTATGTGGTTGCTATTTTCCTTATTCTTTGCTTGAATGGTCGCACGTCCTTCCTGATGTCTAACGTGTGACATGCGATATCAGGATCCATACCTGGCATTTCATCCACGTCCCATGCGAAGACATCATTGTATTTTCACAGAAGGTTTATTGTTTGCTCTTCTTCTTCTGCATCCATCCATGTCCCTATCTTTATCATCTTGGGCTCCTCTTCAGTTCCTATGTTTACTCCTTTGGTTGGCTCTGCTGCAACAAAGTTGGCCTTAGGTTCGCTTAACGGGGATGGTTCTTTTATTTCTCTTGCTAGTGCACTTCCTTCGTCTGGGACTTCGCTCGGTATGCCTCTTCCTTCTTTCGCTCGTATCATGTACACCCTGAATTCTTCCTCCTTTCTTGACTGCTTCGCCTTTCTCCAGTTATCTTTTCTCTTTTTAGCTCTGCCTTCATAATTCTTCACATCTAGCTGATTGCAGGCACTGGATCTTTCTGAGTCTTATACAATCTCTCCTATTCCGCTCGGCATTGGGAAACGTAAACATCGGTGCAAGGTTGACGCCACTCCTTTTATGTCGTGTATCCATGGTCTTCCCAATATCATATTATACGGTGATTCCACATCCACCACGCATAGTCTTACCTTCACCTCTATTACTCCTAGCGGCATACTTATAATTACCTCCCCTTTTGGTTTTGTTATAGCTTTGTTGAAACCATGTATGTTGTATGTTGTTGGTAGTAAATCCGTGTCGTTGTATCCCATCTCCTTGAACATGTGATAGAACAAGATGTCAGCTGAGCTCCCGTTATCTATCAAAGTTTTTTCGATCTCCCATTCCTCTGAGTCTTTCGCACCTTCGTTCTTTATCCTTCTTCGCGCAGGTACAATTATTACCAATGGATCTGTTCGCCCCAGCTTCTATGTGGTATGTCATCTGCTTCAAACATGATCTTCTGTTTTTGCCATTCGTGCAAGGGTGATATCTTTTCGATCGTCGAGATCTTCCTTCCTTCGTAATCACGCTTGTGGATTTGTCATGTGAGTCCTACACTGAAATCCATAATATTTATACCTGACTTCGTTATCATATTGCATTGTAGACGTTTGCTCTCTTTTTCCGCTCCGATATTCTTTACTATTCTTGTGGATCTACTCGCTCCGTGTATTGTATGCATGCTTGCTCGCTCTTCTTCTCGCATCAACTGGTTCTTCTTTCTTTTATGTTCAAAAAACCTCAACTTGAAATCTATGGGTAACTTCTCCCACTATCTCTATGGAAATCTTTTTCAGATCTGTAAACTTTGCTCTTCAAAAGGGAATTTATTCTATAAAACTTCTTTCCTAACTGAAAACTGTGGTTTTAATGGGTGATCCCACATGTTTTATTTTCGCAAAAATGATTAAAATCTTTTAAAAACAAGAACAATAAGAAACTCCTCTTAAAAGAAATTTTTGAAAAAGAGACTCAACTTAAAATTTTCACAAGCAGAGGTGATCCCATTCCCGAACTGTATTCTAGCGCTAAAATGTAGTAGTGGAAAATCCTACTACCACACCCCTTAAACAATCTATATAGTAAATTATGAACCATTGTGAAGAACACTTAAAGAGATTTTATTAAGTTTAGAAATCAATACAAAGAAGATAATACCCTAACTTGGGAAGCAAATAACTTTCTCTCTCCTAAAGTTCTATCTTAACTCTCAAAAAGACCTCTCCTCAACACAAGGGTGGTTGGTCCTATATATAGGAATTTTACATAGTGGAGGATAGCTAACAAAGCCCCTATTTTCGGATCTTACGTGCGATGTCTTCGCACCCATATATTGAGTCTTCTCGCACGTATTCCTTAACTTCGTACAACTTTCATACTTTACCCGTGACTTTGTGACGTCATCGGTTCCGTCATTTGAGATATGCCATGAGCGATGACCGTTCGCTCACGTGTAATATAGTTGCTTCGCATAATTATTAGATGTGCGATATTTAACCCCTACAGGAGATGTCTCTTCGTCTCCAACAAACGCTTTCAAAATACATCCATTAATGGTAAAAGACACTCTGTAGAAAATTCTGGAGAAACAAATTAGGCTTTGAAATTCAAAATCGGAAAGAAAAAAATGGGTGGAACCGGAGGGACCCCTTTCCTAGTGGCAAACATATATTACAAATATCCAACAAGAACCAAATACAGTCACAAAAAGTCAACCCATATGAGAAGAATCAAAGGGTAGGTCATGAAATCATACATATGCGGCCAAATTTTAATAATCTATATAAACTTTTGTAGTACGGCAACATGGAGCCCATGAACATGAACTAGTATTGAAGTTTCAAATTAACTTTGTCGATTATAAATGGAGTCATCTATATCTATCAATTGCAGGCATGAAATTTCAAAAGAAGTAGGAGACAATTGATTAGATGAGGTTGTAGATGTCCCAAAAAAAAATCTTTGGAAGACTTTAGTTTTTGAGTCATTTCATTAATTAAGGCACCAATCATGGGGGAAAAGTCCATTTGTATTTTTGTCCCCTAACTTTAGGTCTTAGATAAGTTTTAACTTGGAAGGCATTACATAGACAAGGATCAATAGTTTGCGGCTAATATCCGAGCGTATAGGCGTTGGAGGAGCCGAGCATGCACTGGGGTGCTGATCATATTCAGTTGGAAATGAACTGTCAAACTGAGGCTATATTCTTACTTCAAAGCTTGGCTTGGGGACTTTGAATCAAGCATGCATGCATGCAGGAAAGAATGATCCAAATTCCAAGCTAATGGCTAGCACGTTGATAAAAATAAATTGTTTGCAAGTTACGCGACAAGTATTTCATTCGCTACGTGATTTCCTTTCTTTTATAAGTGTGTGACCATATGGAGATGCATGAACTCGTCCTAGTACCCTTTGCATTGCACCATAAGTTAATTTGAGTTATTTATTGAGTGAAACTGATAGGGTACCCAACATTTCAAGTTTTGTATTAAGTAACTGAATTTTCTTGTTAATCTTTCTTGTTTGACTAGGTTTAATTTTGCTAAGCATATTCCCGTACTAGTATTACGTCCGAATTCAAGAATCCTATGAATTTGAGCAACTTCTTTTATTTTTTATATCATTTGGAGTATTTGTTTTCCTATGATTCACACTAGCTGTGAAATATATCTACACAACATGGAATTACAGTGACCTCATTCAGTCAAGAATTAATCAAGAGTCCAAACAAACCAAGCTAAACACGTCGAGGAGGAAACTTGCTTGGAAGGATTGAACGAACTTATTTATAGAGTTGAAAGAGACACAACACCAGAATCCAAATTAATGGTAGACCATGAATGTTGAGAAGAAAACGAAGAAGACGTGTACTTCGCAACGTACGTACGGAAGCCACTGGATTTTTGGGGCCGATTTTGGTGCATTACAGATAGAAGAATATTTTTCTATATAAGTTTGTACTTAAGCTAATATAGTAATGGTTGTTTGATGAGGGGTTCGAAAATCTTGCTTTCACACTAGTGAAATTACCTAACATTTCTAGATGTCGATTGATTTTCAGGTTTATCTTACTGCCATTGGTAAGAAATAATTTCTACACTATCTGTATTCTGTAGTTAGCTAGTTGGCTGGACTTCCACGGCCCATGCAGCTAGACAAGTACTGAACAGGCATAATGCATGGTTAATGGGCCGTAAATGCCATTTCTCCACGCTTATTTGGGATTTGGGGCAAGACCAGCTTTAATCTTCTGAATTGTAGCAACGTCTGTCTTGAACGACTTAGCAAGAATTTCATCACCGATATCTGTGGTGAACACACTCGTAGGAACTGACAATGTTCTAGCATTTGCACTACCGAACGCAGATACAGCGGTGGCTGGTTCTGTGTCATTCTTGTTGTATTGAAAATGAACAAGACCTTTGGGAAAAATAAACATGTCTCCAGGTTGGAGTGTTTGGGTAAAAAGCATGTTAGTGGTGTCAATGAAACCTACATCAAGCCTACCTTGAACGACAAAAAGGAGCTCGGCAGAGCGAGGATGGGTGTGAGGAGGGTTAACTGAACCGGAAGGGTAATCAAGAATAGCCATAGAAACACTTTGTCCATTCAAGGCAGGAAATTCTTTCATGCCAATTTTTGTCAACCTGAAGGTGGCAGGAGGACCAGATGCACACAAATTTCGTATTCCGGTGAACGTGAATGATGACCCATCAAGGGATGCATTTGCCGGGATAACAAAATCAGTGATGATATCAGGATCACCTGCTTGGGCTATTGGAGAGCTGAAAAAGCAAAGAACTAAGCAGATCATGACATACATAACAAAAGTTGAAGCCATAGTTGACGGATATTCAAGGTTGGTTATAAGTTGTGTGGAAATGGTGGTTTTCGCTGGAGCCTCTGCGTTTTATAGTGCAAAAACGTTGGCCGGCTATGGATAAAGGTCTTTAGGTGGAAAACTCTAATGGTTAGCAGTGTAAAATGCGTGAAGTAACCATCCATAACCTGATATAAAGCTACCAACCTAAAATTATGTATTGTTAATCATATGAGACATGCGCAAACACTGCATTAGTAAAAAATTATCATCTAATAAGGAGGCTCCCAAATTGCATGAAGCTTTTACTTACTCCCGATTTGCACAATTTCTGCTGGATATACGACTCCAACTTGTATAAACGATGCAGTATAAGTTACTAGCCGGACTTCTTCAATTTACCCTGACTCCATTGTTTTAGTATCTTTTTCTCCTAATTGTTTCAACGATACTAAGGTGTTCTTGTGAGGGAATACGTGACGAAATCCTTCCTCGAAAACTGCAAGTGTTTTCGAGGTTGATGTTTTTGGATAGGAAATATTTAGATTGTTGGAAAACCCATCTATTAAGATGTTTCGGGTATTATAACTTAAAATACCACAACTCTGCGTTAAATCTAATAGTTCTCTATCGAAAACTTTAAACTCTTTAGTCCAACCCAACGACTGATGTTCTTCATGCTGTTTCCTGTCATAATTATCATTTCTCTTTTTGTATAGCCATATGTCATGGTGGGTTAGCACATTGTTTGAATCAAAATATCTCATTGAATAAAACAAAAACCCACCTAAAATCCCTAGGGGATTTTAACAAAGTGCCACACTTCCAATTTCCGCTTTAAGAAAGTGCCACCGTTTTTTTCAAAATTTATAAAATGCCACAACTGTTATGTATTCCGTCAGGGCCCACAAAATCAGTCTATAGTCATTGAAAAAGTCAAGCAAATATGTCATTATTACCTAACTATCCTTCTCTGTCTTTAAAGGTTTGCACCCGTACAAAAGCGGAAAAAGAATCCGATCTGATTCATATCTCCTTCTTCTTCCCGAGACTCATCTTCTTATTCTTCCTAAGTGAGCACGAGAGCACCTCTGGATCTTTACTAACTTACTTTTTGTTTTCTTCACTTTAGGGTTTATTAGGGTTTGTCGGGAAGAACGCGATTTGGGGGTTTTCTGAATTTTCAGATTTTAGAGATTTCCATTCAGATTTTCGTGTTTACTGGAAATGGGTGAGATTCGTCAGTTGATTGATGTTTTGAAGCTGTTAAAGAAAGAAATTCAAGAGATGAATTGGAACTTTAGAAATCAGTGAAATAGGGTTTTCAAAGTTTATTAGAAACTCAATTAGGGATGGATGATAAGAAATTAGAGGATGGGTTTGCATGATTTGAAGATTCGTATTGAGAATTTGATCTCGAGTAAGGGAAAAGGGGGATTTGAGATTTATTTCGGGGTTTCGAGAAATCAAGATGGTGATGAAGTTTGAAAGGTTCTTTGTTAGTTTTGAGACGAGAGTTCTTGCATCGAGTCAACGGTTAAATTGAGAATCGGAAATTGCGGATGATGGGTTTAGTGGTTAAATTTGGTGGATCTGTGAGATGTTGCGGGAAGGGATGAATTGGTCCTGTGTTGTTAAAACGAGTATGAACTTTGGTGATGCGATGATTGGATGAATAGATGTATGCTTAGGACTTGACAGGTGGTCGGCAATTGCGATTGCGATTCAATTGATGTTGTTCTTTGCTTTGGTGCTTGCGAAGGAACTGAAAGCTGCGAGATGTTGTTGTTCTTTTGCTTGAAGTGTTAGTTGAACCAAATGGGTTTGTTGGTGATGTATCATGGAAGAGAAGGATTAGCTAGATTTGGAAATGATCATTGTGCAAAATCATTGGATGAGATGTTTGGCTCAATGGGTTTATGAAGGTGATGTAGTGAACACAAGAACAAAAAGGAATTGGTAATGATGTTGTACATTACAGGGAATGGAATCTAATAAGAGATGGTTATTCAGGCAGAGTGTTGTGTCTTGTGCGGTAATGAGGTGTTGTGTCACATTGGCTTGGTAGCAGTGAATGGATGAGCTCGACGTGGTCTGTATGTTACTGAATTTGGGCAGTGAGAAGAAGGCAAAGACGAACTTGATGTTGTTGAGTTAGCTCTGACTCCCGACTTAACTCGCTGATGACTCGCAATGATGATTTGATATAACTCATTATAGTGAGATAATTCGAGGGCATAAATGTCTTTTACTAAGTTGAATTGCTGCCACATATGCTCTAACGGATGTTAACTATTTTTTGAATAAAACGGGATGGAAAAGGTCAAATGTGTGGCATTAAATAAATTTTGAAAAAAACTATGGCACTTTCTTAAACCGAATATTGGAAGTGTGGCACTTTATTAAAATCCCCAACCCCCTATTTTATCAGACAAAGATATCCAGTAACCGTCTAGTAGCGCAGCAAGTGGTGGAAATTCTTCACGAAAGTTTTTCATCAGCCAAATCGAAGACCACAATCATCCCTCTCCCAGGATACTCCCAATAAAGAGCTCCATTCACAAAGACACCTTGTTTGCTGTAAACAAAATTGAAACCCGTAGAATAAAACTTTCCAAGATTTCTCCACCCATTGCCTCTACCAAGAGTATATACCGAGACCTCTACAAAGTCGAGTAGAGTGCACAACGCGACAACTTTGTACTCATTAGTAGAAGGAAGATAACCAAATCCAAATCCACAACCGAACAAGCTCAACGAACCGAAATTAGTCGTAGGTTCAGGAAGAATAACATACTCTTTTGTCATGGGGTTACAAATATAAAAACTACTTTTCCATGTTGCATCCCAACAATGAAAACAGATCAATCCATTAACAGAACCAATGAATTTACGGAAAATGGGTCATTTGTCCAAATATTTTTAAAATATGGTTCTACTGGACGAGTAAAACTTAGTATGGGTGAAATGGACACCAATAAAATAGCAAGAATGAAACTGGATTCATCCTGGCTTAAACTTAAAAAAGAGTGAGGATGAAACTGGATGAATCCTGATGTAAATTAAAAATATGAAAAAATATTTAAAAATGGGTAGGATGAAACTGTTTACATCCTGGCTATTTTTACATTCTTGTCCATTTAAACAGTATCAAATTTTACATGTCTTTTTCACCCAGGAATTATTGATTTTGATCTTTTTAACCAATTTTGTGATGAATTTATCACTATACTTGAACGGAGTTGTTAGATTCATCCTTCTAATTTTTCCAACGGGTGTCTTATGATTATGATCATTATATTCAAAATAGTAAAGTTGGCTATGCGTAACCAAGGCAAGAAAACTCAACTTACTAGTATCAATAGAATGATTACGATATGCGTGCATGCGAGAGAATGATGGACTTCTCCATATTTTGGATACCAACTTGCAATCTAGGACTGATTGGGTAGGTAAACGAGTTAAGATATCAGATATGATCTCTGCTGGGAGATTTTTATCCATCAATACCACCTTTTCTTTTTCTTAAGGGGAAGCAGGGTTTGTAGAGCGTAGTGAATATTAATTAGGGTTTAAAGATGGCGGGGTACTATTCGACTTTTTTTACTTGGAGTTCAAGAAATTCAGTGTTTCCCAAAATAGGAAAGCACATTTTAATGACTTACGTTAAATTTGGTTTCTTAGTATTGGTAAGAAATTTTTTTGTCTTGTGTACTTATTTGATGATTAGTTTGTCTTGTGTACTTATTTGATTGTATTGGTAAGAAAATTTCAGGATGCACTCACCGCCCACATCTTGCATGTAGCAGGGCTAAGAGGAAAAACTTACTAGACCAAACCAGAAGAAGTATAATTGAAATTTCAGAATTTATTTCATGGTAAAATAAGATAAAAATCCAATGATAAAGTAAAATGGGTTGACACTCGAACTTATTGCGTTAAAGAAAGTGAATAGCACGCATGAAGAGGACACAGTGACACACATAATGTCCTAGATCATCAAAAGGAGACGTTTAAGCTTTGGGATTGGGTGCAAGACCAGCTTTAATCTTTTGAATGGTAGCAACGTCTGTCTTGAACGACTCAGCAAGAATTGCATCATCAATACCTGTGGTGAACACGCTCATAGGAACTGACACCGTTCCAGCATTTGCACTACCGAATGCAGAAACAGCAGTGGCTGATTCCGTGGCATTCTTGTTGTATTGGAAATGAACCAGTCCTTTAGGAAAAATAAACATGTCTCCACTTTGAAGCGTTTGGGTAAAGAGCATGTTAGTGGTGTCAATGAAACCCACATCAAGGCTACCATCAACGACAAAAAGGAGCTCGGCAGAGCGAGGATGGGTGTGAGGTGGGTTAACTGAACCGGCAGGGTAATCAAGAATAGCCATGGAAACACTTTGTCCATTCAATGCAGGGAATTCTTTCATGCCAATTTTTGTCACTCTGAAGGTGGGAGGAGGATCAGATGCATACAAATTCCGTATTCCAGTGAACGTGAACGATGACCCATCAAGGGTTGCGTTTGCCGGGATAACAAAATCAGTGATGATATCAGGATCACCTGCTTGAGATATCGGAGAGCTGAGAAAGCCAAAAACTAAACAGATCATGACATACATAACAAAAGTTGATGCCATGGTTGATTGATATACAAGGAATGTTAGTTAAAGAGTTGTATTGAGATGGTGGTTTTCACTGGAGCATTGGATTAGCTGTATATATAGTGCAAAAACATTGGCCGGCTATGGATAAGGTTTGTCTGTCATTCCTGTTTTTTTGTTCCATGCAGTTGTTTAGACTGAGAATTCAAGAGAATCGGGCAGGTAAGCAAATATCAGTATTGAGCACAATGGACAAGAGTATTAATGGTAGCTGCAATGATAATAACGATGATTTTATTAAGCCTAATCAGCTCTGGACACCTACAAGTCATGCGGGTTTTGAAGGTTTTTGGTAGACTTGTTGTGAAATCACTTATAAGGTTCAAGTCAGTATGTTCACTATTTTGTATATGCGTCCATTGGCCATCCATATAATGAAAGAAGAAGACACGTAACTGTCCTTCTCAGTTGCTAAAACTAAAACTTGAGAAAATTAAACATTTTACTTGACAGAAAATCTTATATAGTTGTATGTAATTCAGAGAGAAAGAACAAAGTCATATGAAGATAAATGACACGGTAAATAAAACCCAATCGCATGATATAAAACAGTCTAACACTACGTAATCTACCCTGACTTCATTATTTCTGTATCTTCTTCTCCTAATTGTTCCAACGAAAGTAGAGTGTTCTTGTGAGGGAAAACTCGACGAAAGCCTTCCCTGAAAAATGCAAGCGTTTTCCAGGTTGATGTTTTTGGATCGTAAAGGTTGAGATTGTTGGAACTGTAAGTTAAAATACCCCCACTCTTCGTAAAGTCTAATAGTTCTTCCGCAGGAAGTTTAAACTCTTTGGTCCAATCTTCCTGTTTCATGTTATAATTATTATCATTCTTCTTTTTATATAGCCATATGTCATGAGATGCAGGTGCGTCGTCTGAATCGGAATATCTCTGGAATAAAAACCCACCTAAAACCCCTATTTTATCAGCCTTCTGATAACCGCCTTGTGGCGAAGCAGGTGGTGGAGGTTGTACAAAAAATCTTTCCTTGGCCAAATAGAAGACAAAAATCTCCTTTTCATCGTGCACCCAATAAAGAGCTCCATTCACAAAGACACCTGGTCGTTGATTAATATCACACTGACCTGCATAAATAAACCTTCCAACACCTCTCCATCCATTGTTGCCACTACCAAGAGTATATACCATGACCATAACCTCTATAGTGCTTAACTTACACAATGCGACAACTTTGTACTCATTGGTCGAAGGAAGGTAACCAAATCCAAAACCAAATCCGTACCCGAAATTATCTGTAGGTTCCGGAAGAATAACGTACTCTTTTGTCATGGGGTTACAAATGCAAAAACCAATATTCCAACAATGAAGACAGATCAAACCATTAATAGAACCGACAAGGGTATCATTATTCCTAAATGGAGTTTTTAAATTCATCCTTATGATTTTAATGTTGGGTGTCGTCTGATCATTATATTCAATATAGTAAAGTTGTTGATTTGTAGCCAAGGCAAGGAAACTCAACTTACATGAATCAGTAGAATGATGGTTAAGACGGTTAAAGTGGGTCTGAGAGAACGATGGATGCTGAATGAGATTTCTCCATGTCTTGGATATCGACTTGCAAGCTGGAACTGATTCAGTAGGTAAACGAGTGAATATATCCCATATGATCTCTGTTGGGAGATCTTTGAAATTATCCATCAAAACCTCTTGCTGTGTTTTGTTTTGTTTTAAAGAAAGCATGGTCTGTTTATATAGGCCTAAACCTAGAGACCAAAAATAACTCTAATAGCTACATAAGGAAAGACTACTGTAAGTAGTCGACTTCTAAAACAAGGCTAAATACTCCCTCCGTCCCACTATTAAGTGACTTATTTACTTTTAGATTTTGTCCCACCATTAAGTGACTTATATCACTAAACAAGAAGATATTTCTCAAATTATCCTTTACTTAATTATAAGAAATATAAGAAATATGCATAATTTAATAGGCATGTTTATATTCGTTACGTAGGTGTTTTAAAATGCTTTTCAATGGTATGAAGTTTGCGAACATCCGTGGTGTAGTTTGGGAGATAACTCATTTCAAAATTTCACTAGTTATTATCAATAAGGGTATAATTGTAAAAAATGCTTAAATATACTATTTTCCCTTGCTTTCCTTAAAATCACAAACTTGAACTAGCCACTTAATAGTGGGACGGAGGAATCATCAATGATTTTGTGCAAACTCTCTAACTAGTGTTGAAGGACAAGATTCTTAGACCTTAGCATAAAGAATCAAAGAAAAATGTACGTCGAATTAACATGTGTAACATGTATTTGCTTGATAATATATGCATGAACCGAAATATGGAACAAGACTCAAGAGAGTACAAATGACTAACTTAACATTTGATCTAATTTTCTTGCCTTTGCACAAAACATGCATTGTTCCAGTATCAAAAATCTTGAAGCACATTTTAATGAGTTGTTTGGTGTACTTATACGATTGTTTTGGTAGGAAAGTTTCGAGACATGTTGCAGGAAAAACGCACAACACCAACCAAACCAGATGAATATTGATTGAAAATTCATAATTTATTTCATAGTAAAACAAGAGACAAATCCAATGACAAAGTAATTAAAATGGGTAGACACTCAAACTTATTGCGTTAAAGGAAATTGAACAGCACACATGAACGGGACGTAGTGACATACATTATGTCCTGGATCATTGAAAGGAGACGTTTAAGCTTTGGGATTGGGTGCAAGGCCAGCTTTAATCTTTTGAATGGTAGCAACGTCTGTCTTGAACGACTCAGCAAGAATTGCATCATCGATACCCGTGGCGAACACACTCATAGGAACTGACACCGTTCCAGCATTTGCACTACCGAATGCAGAAATAGCGGCAGCTGGTTCTGTGGCATTCTTGTTGTATTGAAAATGAACAAGACCTTTGGGAAAAATAAACATGTCTCCAGGTTGGAGTGTTTGGGTAAAAAGCATGTTAGTGGTGTCAATGAAACCTACATCGAGGCTACCTTCAATGACAAAAAGGAGCTCGGCAGAGCGAGGGTGGGTGTGGGGAGGATTAACTGAACCGGCAGGGTAATCAAGAATTGCCATGGAAACGCTTTGTCCATTCAGTGCAGGGAATTCTTTCATGCCAATTTTTGTCACCCTGAAGGTGGGTGGGGGCTCAGTTGCATACAAATTTCGTATTCCGGTGAACGTGAATGATGACCCATCAAGGGTTGCATTTGCCGGGATAATAAAATCAGTGATGATATCTGGATCGCCTGCTTGAGCTATTGGTGGGCTGAGAAATCCAAGAACTAAGCAGATCATGACATGCATTACAAAAGTTGAAGCCATGGTTGATAGGTATTCAGGGAATGTTAGTAATAAAGAGTTGTATGGAAATGATGGTTTTTGTTTGAGCGTTTAATTTTGGTCAGTTGTATTTATAGCACGAGAATGTTAGCCGGCTGTTAGAGATTTTTTTAGCCTTTCCTTGTATTATTTGTTCCATGCGGGTGTTTGGACTGAGAATTCAAGAGAATCAGACAGGTAAATTATTGGTACTGCGGACAATGGAATATCTCGATTAAGAAAATTGATTTGGAACTGAAAGAAGTTTATCTACAAGAACTAAAAGTTATTGGGCAACCTACTGAGCATAAATCTCGCATCAAAATTTTTGATTCTACGGTTTCGGGTATTTGGGCAACTGACAATCTTGCATCACAAATTTTGCTACGTTTGGGGTATTTGGGCAACTGACAAGTCCGTAGGCACAGAATAACCATCAGTGGCAAGTTCACCAACAAAGGCCCTACTCATCTTGAAAAGAGCTACCATATTAGCAAGGCTGTTTATATACATCTCATATTAACAAGGTTGTTTGCCATTTCCACTAGATACCTAGTAAATTGGAACACCTCATTCAAAATTCATGGTAAAGCCACAAAATTGGTCAGCTTAGCAGGAAACCCAAGAAAACCACGTCAGTCGGGCAATTAGTTTGCTAATTTGCAAACATTTAGGATTCAAAATGAGATAAACCAAAAACTAATCAAAAGCTATGAATTAAGAAATTCAAACATACTTCAAACAAAATTTTATAGGTGAATGTGATATAGGGGAAGAACATAGTCAACTGAAGATAACAGTAGAGTCAGGTTCCAAAATTAAACAAACTTTGGAGATTTGAGACAACACAAAATGCACTTCTACCACCTCCCACAACAGCTTGCAGCACCAGTGCTCACTTGATCTTCTTCTTGGGCCTCAACTGCAATGAAAAAGAAATAAACAGATTCAATAAATAGTCACGTGTCCAGACTAAAACCAAAAATGTAACCTTAACTTTCATCATAAACAAATTACCTGGTTGCTGTGACCACACTTCTTCTTTCTACAGTTCACGGCTCTTGGATGAAGGCGAGCATAGCATCTACAGGCAGTAAAGTTAGGTTAGATAACCATCAGAAAGTAGTCCAGGTGAATAAATTATAACATATATAAATCCATGACAATGTAACCAAATCAAAAATCAAGACAACCATATTTTCCAACACAGAACAAGATATCAAATTGTTTAAGCTACAAGATAAATGGTTCTAAAGCTACCAGGTATGAGTGCAGATGTGGGAAATTGTGAATCTTCATTGTAGAAATAGATAGCGTTCAGAATGAGTAGGAGGTTAGTTATCCATTCATATAATTTAGTCAGTTTAAAATACTTTTCATCATCACAACGCTTCAATCTCAATTCATAAGATTCTTAAAAATAAATAAAAAAAGAAAAACAGAGAAAAACAGAGAAAAACAAATCTGATTAAATTATAAAAAATAATAATCACCATAACCAAAGTTCCACAAGTTTATAGTTTATAACCTCTTTCATACCAAGAAATACAGTGCCAAAACAGTCAAGTTTCTAACTAACAAGAACCATCAATGGATAGCACAATACAAGCCTAAGTACTACTCAAATGCAGTAGTACACTTGCTGCCTCATACGAACTACAAGTGCAGAAGTGGGAAAATTGTGAATCTTCATTGTAGAGATAGCGTTCAGAATGAGTAGGAGGTTATTTATCCATTCATACAATTTAGTCGGACTAAAATAATTTTCATCATCACAATGCTTCAATCTCAATCCATACGAAGATTCTTTAAGATGAATCAAAAAAAGAAAAAAAAATAATAAAGAAAAATCAAACAAAAAAAAAAATAGTCACCAGAACTACTTACACCAATTTATAAAACTAAGACTTAAAATCCACAGGACTTCATACGAAGAAATACAGTGTCAAAGAAGTCAAGTTTCTACTATCAAGTACAATCAATAGGATACCACAAAAAGTACACGCCATAACTTGCTTCCTCAGAACTATAAGTGCAGAAGTGGGGAAATTGTGAATCTTCTTTGTAGAAATAGATAGCGTTCAGAATGAGTAGGAGGTTATTTATCCATTCATATAATTTAGTCAGCTCAAAATACTTTCATCATCACTACGCTTCAATCTCAATTCATAAGATGTTTCTTAAAGATAAATCAAAACAGAAAAAAACTGAGAAAAGCAAATCTGCTTAATTAAAAAAAATAAGAATCACCAGAACAAAAAGACTCTTAGGCCAATTATAAAACTAGGACTCATGTTCCAAAGAAATATAGTGCCAAAGTCTAGTTTCTAACTATAAAGAACCATCAATGGGATGTACTACTCAAATGCAGTCGTACACTTGCTTCCCCACACGAACTATAAGTGAGGAAGTGGAGAAATTGTGAATCTTCATTGTAGAGATATATAGCGTTCAGAATGAGTAGGAGGTTATTTATCCATTCATATAATTTAGTCGGATACAATACTTTCATCATCACAACACTTCAATCTCAATTCATAAGAAGATTCTTTAAAACAAATCAAAAAAGGGAAAAAATAGTAAAAACTAAATGGATTAAATAAAAAAAATCACTAAAACAAAATGATTCTTAGGCCAAACCATGAGGTCCAACACAACAAAAGTTCCAAAGGATTAGGCTCTTCCATACAGAGAAATACAATACTAAAGAAGTCCCAAGTTTCTAACTATCAAGAACTATCTATGGGATAGCACAAAACAAGTTTAGGCAAAAGGTATATTTTGAATCTTATGAACCAGAGGAAATCCTTCATACTACGAATCTTTCACCAACACAACATAAAAATTCACAGATTCTGAATAAACTTTAAATCTCCAACTACCCACACAAATGAACGAAACAGCACACAACATGACACATAACTATAAATCTGTAGACACAACACTTCTAAGTAATAAAACTACTGAAAATAAAGCAAATAAAAATCAATTGATAATCTATACAAAAATAGGAGCCAACTTACTTCCTGCAAATCATCTTATCTTGATTGTACTTCCTAGCCAAAGCCATCAAAGAAGGCTCAATAATACCTCCACGAAGCCTCAAAACCAAATGAAGTGTAGATTCTGCCAACAAAATCATTCCAAAACCCCATTAATAACTCATCAAATTACATAACACAGTGAAAATCAAAAGAAAAACAAGTAAAAACTGAAGAACTAACCCTTCTGGATGTTGTAATCAGCCAAGGTACGGCCATCTTCAAGTTGTTTTCCAGCGAAGATCAATCTCTGCTGATCTGGAGGAATTCCTTCCTTATCTTGGATCTTAGCCTTGACATTATCGATGGTATCACTGCTCTCAACCTCAAGGGTGATGGTTTTCCCAGTTAGGGTTTTCACGAAGATCTGCATTTTTTTCTTCTCTCTACCTCTTCGCCTCTCTAAAATCTTTTAGTTTGGTTTCATCCTTTAGATTTATAGTCGAATTTTAGGGTTTTGTCATGGAGGCGGCTCATGTGGTTAGTTTTAGAACCGATGGTTAGTATACTATTACCTGATCAACAAAGGCACACGATCGAACGAGCAAAAGTCAATCTTTGGACCGCATTGGACCAGTAGTACAAAATGCACTCTTCAACAATCTATGGCTAGGGAAATGAGGAAAAAAAAAAAAATGGCAACAAAATAGGCAAAGCCGCAAACTTGTCAGGTTGCCCATTGAGGTGGAATCTTGGTTGAGCCATTTTGCCCATCGAGATGGAATCTTCATCGAGCGGTGGAGTCTCGATAGCTTGGTAGAGACTACATGCGCTATCAAGTCTATACCGCCAGAACATAGTCTTAGTCGCTCGGTTAAAAATCAATCACTCATCGAACATGTATAAATCAATCTTCTATAAATATCCAATTTCAAATCACCTTTTCTACACTTCACCATCTCTTATTCACATATTTTATAGTCTAAAACAAAATTCATCATTTTCACTTACATCTTCTATACATTTCACCCCTTGTGGGTTTTTTATAATACGGCGGCTTCTCATCCCAACTTTAATTTCGGGGTGCAAAATTTATCGTAACCGAAGATGAATACATTTGCAGAAATTATATTGTTTATGCGTAGGATGTTATCAATGGTGCACAGCAACAAGGAACAAAAATCGTGATACACAAAAGTTGGCAGCTCATTTTTGTGTAATTAACAAAGATGTACTTGGACGAAAGTATGTTAGTCTTGACATTACCGATGCACAATGAGAGTATGTTAACCAAATCACTTGGGGAATGACGAAGAGTGGACGGAAAATCTTTTTGTTTCTTAAGTTTGTGCATCCTTATGGTGTTGCACAAATACGAATTTCACTCAACGCTTCTTCACCAGGTGCATCTCAATGAAGCATATATTAAGGTGTTTCAGTTTTAAATATGAAATGATGAGGGTACTGAGTACACCACAGTCTTTTCGTATCAACCTACTACGTACAGACACACCTTGTGCAATCTTTCAGTAACAATAACTTCCATGTGATCACTTCAACAAGATGTAACTTTGTATATAGCTTAAGTTCATGACTAAATCAGCCAGTGAGATCTTACCAAGTTTGATTAACGTACAAGTGTATTTATTTTAAATTTAAAGATAAACAATATAATACGGAAGTAAAGTAAATCACGCGACACACAAAATCTTGTTAACGAGAAAAACTGCTTAGCAGAAAAACCCCGAAATCCAGTCCAGTTTTAAATACTGTCATAATTAAGCCGCTATGTAAATTGACTACCGCAACTTTCGTATAGTTATGACCAAGTGAACTACTCCTAGTTACACGGTTTTCTTGCATCCATGCGCCTACAACTAATCTGGTATACGCACGTGAATCCCAATCTCAAGCCGCTTCACCGCTTATTAATACTTACGCTCTCAACTCTTTTTAATCTTAAACAGAAGCAGTAAAGGACTAACATGTTCCGGTAACCACCTCGTTGTATACCTCTCAAACACGCCAATGGTCAGAGATAAAGTTAAGTATAAAGGATCTTTTATTTATTCAATATAAACTCCTTTGGTTAAAGATCAAACCAAGACAAATATTATAAAATAATGTATCTTAGTGAACAAGCTCTATCCAAGCAACTCTACAAGGAGAAGCAACTACACAATTTGTTAGTTTTTTTCAATAAGTCTGATGTATGTCAAAATAAACTGCTTGTTTGGATCCTAGAGAATCAAGTGTGTACAAGTATCACAAAGACCTTAATACCATAAACAAAAAGTATTTTAGTCTTCAATCTTCGAAGTATCACGTGTACAAACAACTTGATTCCAACTAATGATCAATACACACATAACGGAATTTATTAACGTTGATCGATCACTAGTTCTATATGCGGATCTTGAATCACTAGATCTGTAATAGTCAATCCTCAATCAAACTTGGGTGGACATATATATCATAAGAGAATGATTGAATAATCAACTTTGATCTATCAAGGATAGCTTTACGATTAATCAATCAAACTAATAATCGGAAACTAAAATAATTTTTCGTCAACGGTACTTCTAAAACTTTTTGATCCAAAAGAAATACTTAAACGAAGGAAAATCAAGAGATTTCACCTAATTAGATTACTTTTCTCTGTAAACGAGTTGGCTTCCCACACAAACGACCAAACAGTGTGTCATAGGATGAGTTTGAAAGAATACAAGCTCCACTATTTATAGTGTTATGACAAAGTCTTGTTTGGAAGACAATGAATTACCAAATTCGAAAATCCTTAAGATAAGCAATAAATGCATCTCTTAGGTTTTGATAACTTCCAACTGTAATCCAACCAATACAACGAAATCACTATCGGTTGACAACTAATATTAGGTAGCATACATGCATATACTTTACTAATGTAGCAATTAGAGATATGCAAATCTCTGGGGTATGGTAAGCATATAGTTTTGAATATCTTAAAAACATATTTGAAGCCCATTTGAATTTCAGTTTGAGATCTCACCTTGATAATCAAGGAGAATACTTGAGCATTAAGTAATAAGAGTTAGCACATATTTAAATCACTACTATTACACATTATGTAAACATTCCAAGTTCAATCCATATACATCTCGACATTTGTACAAACCCAAAGATCACCAAACATATCGAAAAAGCAAACTCGGATTAAACTTCAAAGAAGATCAGTCGGGGATTAGTCCTACACCTGGTATCGTCCCGAATTTTATTTTGACTATGCAACAGTATTTTGCAAGTCTACTTCCTTACATTATGTTTATGATATTCCTTCATATATAATCCCAGGGGTTGAATTCATTCCGGAAATTTAGAAACTAAGTAATAACAAGTTACAAATTTGTGTTATGTCGATTCACGAATTCCATTGATAAACTATGCATCGTAACTCCATACACTCAAGTCGTAATAAATAACTAGTACAGTTTTCCTTAATACTTTTATCATAGTACGATCATTAATCCACCGATATTAGAGACAAGTAAACAAACTTTACTTCGCATGTTATGTTTTCAATAAGTACTGACTTGAAGTAACAAAGATAGAAATGGAACAAGTCAAGATTGTTTGTACTAACTTGGAAATGAAGGATGATATATTCGTTGATGCGGATACATATTCAGGTTCTTCATGAGTAACAGCGAGTCTCAACAATTTTCTGTTCCTAGTCTAACCTTACGAAGTTGCCTTTAGTAATTAAAGTTGCTTCGGATTTTGGAACGAAAATATGATAACTTTACTTCTTGTTTTAAGTATAATTTTTGAATTAGTTAACAATATTGTGCCCTTTTACAAGAAACTTGGATAATAAAAACTGCAATAAAAATTCTCAGACAATCTTTAACCTCTTGTTTATTTTCATTTGACCTAACTTCCAATTGATGCGCTGTTGAGAATATTTTCCTTGGTTTTTGTGACTAGTGATATGGTTAACTTTCAATTTTTCTTTTCCTTGATTTTTCTTTCCTTAAATTCTTCTTTGTCCTTTAGCTGCAGATCCGACTTGGTTGATATACAAAAATTGAAGACTTTTTTTTGCTTTTTACCATTTTTTTTCTCTTGTATAACCATCACATATCATGTTAATAACAGTTTCAAGTACGACTCCGGAAAAATCAAGATGGTTTGAAATTTATGCCATTTGAAGAGAAAAAAAATGTGTAAAATTAAAGGTGTTTTTTTTTTTTAAATATCAAGTGTGAAAATGAAGTCTGAAATCCATATATTTATAGGCGGTATCAAAAGAGTCGTTGGAGATAGAGTCGTTGGAGATAGAGTCTCCACCGAGCGATGGACACCCAGAAGAGTCTATGTTGCTCGATAGAGACTTTGATGCTCAAGTCAATCCTACAGTGACTTTGAGAGTTTTCTAGGTGTTTATGTCACTGGTGGTATGTTAGAGCATTGATCGGTTGAACCAACTAAGCGTTGGTGTCAAGTTTGGTTGTCATATTTTAGCTCCAAAAATCGAAGTTGCTTGATTAGATTACTAGACTCAACTTCGTTAGGTTAAACTTGGAACATTAGAAATATTAAGATAATCTAGTGTTACTATGAATAACCTGAAGACATATTGGTATCAACACACACATCATCCTTTTGTTCGAGATTAGTAACACAGACCTGACTTGCTTCTACTTCTATCAACGTTTCTTTCAAGTCGTTTAGATTGAAAACATATAATATGAAGCATATTTATGTATCTATGGTATTGGAGACTTGATCATTCCATTATGATCAAAGTGTCAAGGAATTATATACTAGTTGTTTCATACAACTTTGGTATATTGGATTACGAAGTATAACGTTTATCTTTTGAACTTCCTAAATGCAACATAACAATATATTTGTAATTCGTTACTAGTTAGTGTGTTGAACTTTAGGTTGATTTTATTCCTGGAAATCTATGTTTTAACTACATGAGTTTAAGGGAGCAGACTTACGAAAATTGTTACGTAGTTGAAAGGAATCAAAAATCTATTATAGGACCGATCCCTTAAACAAGAATTTATACTTGGACGGGTCCCAGGGATCTATAGCAGGACCGATCCCTAATGATCACCACTTAAATGTTTTTTCCGGTCCGACTATAATTTCAGGGTTTTGTTATCTGTCGGAAATTAGGTTTGTTATTATGGAAAGTTCACAAGATATCGACATGATATTCTGAATATGTGTTAAACTCTTATTACTTAATGTTCAAGTATTTTCCTTGATACTCAAGGTGAGATCCCAACCCTAAATATTCCATAATATCTTTTTTGATATTCAGAATTTATATTTCTTTAATTTCCCAGTAATATGAAAGCATATTTCTGGATAATATATTAGTAAAGTATACTTATATGCTAGCTAATTGAAAATGCGGGGTCAACAACCACACCCAACAATTCGTTTGGCAATCCGAGAGGACTTACTCCAATACACTTTCTAGAGAATCAACTAGATAGTCGTGACTCAATCTAGAGTAAAGTATATCTAAGAGTTTCAATATCTCTGCTTCATAATGTAATCACCAAATCAAACAGATAGAAATCCGTGAGCCTGATTATTACGTGAAACAACTTGAACGGTACCAAAGACCAATGTTCAAGTGTCAATCAATGTAAATCAACAATCAAAGGTTGGATATTCTAATTGATTGATCTTAACGTGTTAGAGCATGGCTCGGTTGAACCCACCAAGCGTTGTTATGTCAAGTTTGGTTGTCATATTTTAGTGAATCAAAACTCATGTTAAGAGTCGCTGATTATGTACTAGAGTTAAACTTCATATAGGTTAGCTTGAAAGTATTAGGATATGAGACATTACAAGTATTGCGAAGACTTGAAGATGTGAAGAAGCAAGGAGCTACAACGACAACAATCATCCTTCCACTTGAGGTTAGTGATATTTGACTTGAACTGTTTCATTCCCTAACGTATCTTTCAAGTCGTGCATATTGAAAACATAATCACAAGCATATTTGAACTCTAGATAGATATTGTATTAAGGAATACAATACGAGGTTTATTGCTTAGCCATTAAACTTTGTAGATAAGACATTGCCATAATCATTTGAATGTTATTGTGATTATGTATGGGTATGAGGTGAGGATTTCATCCTAGGGAACAATGTTTACATGTGTTCTAAGGAAGTAAGTTTATAAACTTGTTTGTGAACCGAAAAGAAAATTGCCAGGCGTTATTGGTTTTGATATTCATTGCATATCTTATGAACAACCAATATGTGTGATAGAGTATAACCGCTCACAACTTGTTATGTTCTTAGTAGAAGCTGTTCACAAAGGCCTCGACTTATGTATTGGTATAACTTTTATTAGTAAACCGATCTTAAGGAATCACCCGTGGTATGATCGGATTTTGTATGTCCGACCTTGTAAGGGAAAGGGAACCGATCCTTGTAAGGGAAAGGGAACCGATCCTAGTAAGGGGAAGGAAACCGATCCTAGTAAGGGTGCAAAGACATCAAAGGGAATCGATCCTTGTATGGGGTGCAAAGAAGGTTTATAGCGAAAGGGGAACCGATCCTATGGACATGTGCAACACATATAAGTTAGCTACCATATATATGTGGGGAACCGATCCTAGTACATAGTCAACCGAACTTTTGGGGAGCTAGTGTGACTATGCACAGTACTCACATGGAGGTAGAACCGAAACTTGTTTTGGTAGAACCGTAAACCCATGATTGTGATTGAATGTTGGTTTGATCAATCACATAGTTCTTGAAAGTCAGATGAACCAATTATAAACTTGTTTGGAAGTGTGGCAAATCGGTTCCAAGGTTGTAAGTGTGAAAGATAACTTACAAAGTTAAGATGTCTACAAACTTTGAACACGTGTTGTGAATGTTTATTTATATAATTGTTCAAAGATATTCCTTAACGGCTAAGGGAAGAGCATCCCAGGATCGAAAAATAAGTAAGTTAAGAATCTTTTAATTAAGGTTATTAATTTCATTTTGTAGGAAATTACAGAGAATTAGTAATATGCATTTACTAATTAGATTTTCCGAGAGATATCGATCGTTATTTTTGGATGAAGCATTTCCGGAATTATGAAAACCGAATCCGTGCTTTTTATGAATATCTTGAGAATATTTTCGGTTTTGGAAATTCCTTGGTGTCCAAACTTCCTTGTCTATAAATACACGCAGTTTGTCTTTCAAGCAAACTAATCCTTCGTAACAACATGATTTACTCTTTTGTTGTTTATTCTTGGTGTAGCCGCCCTATTCGGAGAGGAGAGTAACCTAATTAGGCGAAATCTATTACAACTGCTCAATTTAAAGTCTTCTTTGGGATTAAGAAGCTCTAGCGCGACGTTGGTGGGAAACTAGATAATTGCGGTTTATCTTTGTTTTCAATTGATTTGATTGACTAACGGTGGTTGAAATCGATTGCACCTAGTTTGTTTATTCTTGAGAATCTTCTCTTCGATATAAGATTCACTCAAACTAGTTCGTAGTTTCGACGGGGATCTTTAGACTTTGTTAGTTCTAAAGACGATCTTGTGATAATCTATTGTTAACGAGACTCCAAGTTGTGCGTGATTGATCACAAGATATTCAAGTGATTGTGTGCGAGTTTTTATTGAAGATTTAAGAAGATTTGAAGACAAAGACGATATTGAAGATCGACTTGTGTTTTATAATCTTTGGTGTGCACAATACTTGTTTCGGTAAAAGAGGATCCAATTAATAATCGGTTTATCCTTGTGGTAGATTGGATTTATTAATTGAGTAGATCGGCATCAATACGTTTCCTTGTGATTAAAGGTATTGATTGGCTTAATCTTAAACGATTACCTTAAGGTGATTGAACATTAAGATATATCTAAGGACCCGACGAAGGAGTTTATGTTAAGATGAAGAGCCTTTGTCTGACTCATATCACTTGGTTGAATAGAGTTGATTCCAAACAGTTGTTGTTCCTTTACCGTTTGGAATACGAACCAAAGGAATTGTTCCAAGTACGTGACTTATTCACAAATCGGAGGCGTGGGAATACAGAGACGGAACTAAGTGAACTATAGGGTTAGTTACTTGGTCTCAACTATACGAAGTTAGGTGTAATTTTGTGTAGCGGATTAATTCCCGAGAGTATTCAATTACGGACAAGGTCCCGGGTTTTTCTGCATTTGCGGTTTCCTCGTTAACAAAATCTTGTTGTGTCATTTACTTTTATTTTCCGCATTATAATTGTTTTATTATAATTAAAGTAAATCACACAAACGTTAATTCCTATTTACTTGATAAGCAATCCTATTGTGTTTGGTTAAGTCCGAACCTTTGTATCAAGTAAACATACTTCGTTGTTGTATTGTCTCGATCTTGTATCCATAGACGATCACACGAAATGTGAACCGATTAGTTGCATTGTCTCGACTCAGTCCATAGACAATCACTTTCGGAGAAAGGACTTATAGGTAGGAAAAGTTTTGGCTTGAGGTATATTTGGGTACCCTCGCCTTTTCAATTGGTATCAGAGCAAGCAAACACGAAAAGATCTAACAATATGTATTTGGTGCGATCCAACCTATAAGAATGAATCTAATAAATGATTCAGTTAACGTAAGTCAAGATGTTAAGTCCGTTCTTGAAGATAACACCATGTGTGAATCTACGGATCAAACTGATCTCTACAATGTAGACTCAAGTGATTGGGAAACTTGCCTTCAAAAGGAACTTGATGAGATTTCTGAAGATGGTGATTCAGAAATTGATCAAGATGTTGAAGAAGATTTGTCTGAATACTCTTCATTACTAGAGGCTGTCTCTACAAAGAAACTATCTTCTTCAGATGTGATTTGACTTCTTGCTGCTCTTAGCAGAGAAAACAGAAAATTGAGAAAAGTCTTTTCTTTTTTTTTCCATGGATATCAGACCTCCAGATATCTTCTTAAAGATTACAAAGAAAGTCTTTACTCAAAAACCCTTGAGTTTGAGAATCTCAACAGGAAACATTTCTTGTTGAATAAAAAACTTCTTGAGACAGAAGCCTTGATTAATTCTAAACATTCAACATGTAATTTTCAGCAGAGTCGATTACGTGAAAGGAAATCCTCTTGAAAATCAACTAGGCCGAGGCTCTTGAAAAATCAAGATGCTAGATGAAGAAGTTGTGAGGGTTGAGAAGACTCCAATGATAGCACAATTAACTTATCTTCCATGTTAGACGCAGGTAGATGTCATGGCGGCAAACGAGGATTAGGATATGATGGAATTGATACTACATCGATCAATAAAGAAGTAAAATTCGTAAAGGCGGTCTGTCAGCCTACTCCTGAAGATCCACCGCTACAAACTTCTGAAGATCCACCGGTACAAGCATGCTTACATGATTCCCCCAAGTGCTCGAGTGATATTCCACCAGAAAAGGTATCCGAATACAAACAGAAGAAGAGTCCAATTAATAAGCAGTATCTTGAGCGAAATTCTCATAAAGGTAATCCTAAAAACTACACACCTTTCAATAAGCATTGCTTTTATTGTAGAGAAAAAGGTCATAGCGAAGGGAGTATATGATTCGAAAGATGCAGAATGCTCTATCATATGTCTCAAAAGAGTTGAATAACTTCTTTTTGGAAAAACTCTCAGATCACCCCTGTCCAATGAGACAAACGAATTTTTACAAAAATTCAAAATCATGTCCAAAAGGAAACAATCCTAAAAGGAGAAATAATGTAAAGGGTAATACCTCTTTCAACAAGGATATGAGATCTAATGTTTCAAGGTGGAAAGATGCAATGTCTCTAGAAATGAAGAACATTCATTCAAAGTCTACCTACAAATTGGTACCAAAATCTGAGAAGGTATCAAAAGAAAAGTCATCTAGAACAAAGTCAAAAAGGGACAATCTGTTTTAATCCTAAACAAAGATGACTATGAAAGTCTAGTAGTTAGACTCAAACAAGATCTAGACATATCAATATCAATGTAAAAACATCTTTTGATGATTTACTACAAAATAGAAAAACAAGGGAAGGACCGAACAGGGTTCTAAAATAATTGTTTCCTCACTTCTGTAAGGAAAGTGTTATTCTTAGGAATTAAAAAAAAAAGGAGGGACTTTCCTTTTTTGGTCTAACAACAAGGAATATAAGTAGGTCCGATTTTGGACATCTTGTAATATAGTATTACAATGTTTTCCACCGTTTGAAGAAAATAAGGAGGATTTGAAGAAGTTTCAGATATAATTAGCTCTTGTATTACCTTGCCTCGTTCAAAAATTCTTTACATGATCCCTTTCATGGTAGAAGGAAAACAACGGTATGATGTTGTGTGTGATTTTTGTGTGGAAAAGATTGAAAGGACTCCTGAGTCTATCTGCACATATTATGAGAAAAGAATATATGGAATCTGTTCCGATTATTGTTCCTTTCCTATCAAGACTACACTCTCAACAATTTCTGCTCAAAATTTGTTTGAGGGAATAATGAAACTCATTGGAAGAAGAGATCTTCTTAAGGATGATCTTCTTTATGCTAAAACGGTATCATTGGATACAAAGAATCTATTGCAAAATATAGGATCAAGACCTTGGAGAATTTAGAAGAAATTTAGATTTTTCTAAAGAAGAAGAAACAAAAATTGAGATTCTTCTAAAGGAGTTCTCCAGTAAGGCATTCAATGCAAAGATGAGATTAGATTCTTATTTGAAACTAGGATACTTTATGTAAAAGCTAGTATGAATAAAATTATTTGATTGGTAATTTTTTTTGTGATAGTTTTCGGTTTACATAGCTTGTGATTAATTGCTTTTACCTTATTGCTATGTATGTTTATGGGATGTTTGATTTCGGTTTTGCTACCTTAATATTCGATCTCATATATTGTGAACCCTCATGGTTTGGGTGACTTTTTTATTTAGCGGGATTAAGTTCTAGCCCTTGTAAGTAGGCTTTATCAAAGGATTATGAGGGGTTCTGATAGAAACAATATGTGAAAAAGTCACAATATGTTGAATCGGTTTTGGTTTAGCATAAAAGCATATGTGTTTCGACGGTTTTCAACTTTTGCTTGCAATTGTTAAAACAAGTTTTCAACCTTTCTCTGGTAAAGGTTGAGGTGTGTTGTTATTCTTTTGTTCACGCATAAGGATGACAACATGGTGATATTTCGATATCAATTCTCCCTGGACGAAGATGCAATCATATTGGAGAAGTGGATGCGAAATTTGAGGTAACAATCTTGTTAGTTAATTGTTTTTCTATTTAAAAAAAGCCTGAGTTTATATTAAATATATTTGTTACTTTTGCTTAACAAAATTTCGGTTCAATTGATATTTATTCCATGATGTGTGTGTGGATGTGTGTTTCAATTGGTTCCGGTTAAGAAAAACTATTGTTATCTTGCTTTATTGTGTGGTATCAATTGTTTAGGCTTACAAAATTTTGGTACAATTGATGTGTGTGTGTGATTCAATTGGTTCCGTTAAGAAAAACTATTGTTATCTTGCTTTTGTATGGTATCAATCGTTTAGGCTTACAAAATTACGGTGCAATGCGGTACTTATAATGTCTATGTTGTTTCAATTGCTTAGGTTGAGGTGAATAATTATGCAAGTTGATTTCTTTTGGTTTGTATGAATTATTTATGGCTTAACGAAATAATATGTGTACGGGATGAGTTGTTTAGTCCAATTCGATTCCGGATAATAAACTAAGTTAATTCTGATCTTAGTTAGACTTATCGAAGTAAGGTTTCGGTTATTCAAGTATAATCGAATGCCTAAACAAGAAATGCTAGTTAACTAACCTAGTACTTATCTTGTTTAAAATTGAAAGGTCTAAGTTTATGGATAATTGGAACCTGATGAGAAAAATGGAGTTTATCTTTATTTTGGTCTTATCGAATTAAGCGGTTGTTTTTGAACAATCGGTTTAGCAAAGGGACTAATATGATTAGTTGTTTTGGTTTGCTAAACTAAATTGGAAAAATTGTTTCGGGCAATTATTTCCTTGGTAACATATCAAAATAAGACTACTTGTAGTTTCGGTTTTGATATTGGTTATCAGAACATGATGTGTGGAACCCTCGTGCCTAACTTTACAGGTTTGCAAGTCTATTATGAGATTTGTAAGATTCTTTTCGTGTTGTCCTTTATTTTTTCGTTTCTTTGTCATTTTTGTGACAAAAAGGGGGAGAAATATATGGAGTAAAAAGTGATGCTTTGGCATTGATATTTATATTGATTAGCATCGCTAGGGAAAAAGAACATTGGTACTTGAATGTTTTTATCTAACGAAAGAGTAAAAGCACGGACTAAGGGAGTAACATGTCATATGATTGGTATAACAAAGATGTGCGGAATGAATATCTACCTATCTTCCTTAGGGGGAGTAATAGCTTTGTTATTATAATGTCAACAACGATATTTTCAAGGATTGAATGTAAGCAGTTTCACTGTGATGTTGAATCGGGAATCAAGCGGATTGTAATGAATTATTGTAATTTGTTTATCCATATGATGTAAGAGTTTTGTCACTAAAATTGACAAAGGAGGAGATTATTAGAGCATGGCTCGGTTGAACCCACCAAGCGTTAGTATGTCAAGTTTGGTTGTCATATTTTAGTGAATCAAAACTCATGTTAAGAGTCGCTTGATTATGTACTTGAGTTAAACTTTGTATAGGTTAGCTTGAAAGTATTAGGATATGAGACATTACAAGTATTGCGAAGACTTGATGATGTGAAGAAGCAAGGAGCTACTGGCGACAACAATCATCCTTCCACTTGAGGTTAGTGATATTTGACTTGAATTGTTTCATTCCTAACGTATCTTTCAAGTCGTGCATATTGAAAACATAGCTATGAAGCATATTTGAACTCTAGATAGACATAGTATTAAGGAATACAATACGAGGTTTATTTCTTAACAATTAAACTTTGTAGATAAGACATCGCCATAATCATTTGAATGCTATTGTGATTATGTATGGGTATGATGTGAGGATTTCATCTTAGGGAACAATGTTTACATGTGTTATAAGGAAGTAAGTTCATAAACTTGTTTGTGAACCGAAAAGGAAATTACCCGGGCGTTATTGGTTTTGTTATTCATTGCATATCTTATGAACAACCAATATGTGTGATAGAGTATAACTAGGTCACAACTTGTTGTGTTCTTGGTAGAAGCTGTTCACAAAGGCACGACTTATGTATTGGTATAACTTTTATTAGTAAAACCGATCTTAACTAATCACACAGTGGTATGATCGGATTTTGTATGTCACGACCATGTAAGGAAAGGGAGCCGATCTAGTAAGGGGAAGGGAACCGATCCTAGTAAGGGTGCGGTACATCAAAGGGAACGTCCTTGTATGGGGTGCAACAAGGTTTATAGCGAAAGGAAACCGATCCTATGGACATGTGCAACACATATAAGTTAGGTACCATATATATGTGGGGAACCGATCCTAGTACCTAGTCAACCGAACTTTTGGGAAGCTAGTGTGACTATGCACGGTACTCACATGGAGGTAGAACCAAAACTTGTTTTGGTAGAGCCAGTAAACCCATGATTGTGATTGAATGTTGGTTTGATCAATCACATAGTTCTTGAAAGTCGGATGAACCAATTCTAAACTTGTTTGGAAGTGTGGCAAATCGGTTTCAAGGTTGTAAGTGTGAAAGAGAACTTACAAAGTTAAGATGTCGACAAACTTTGAACACGTGTTGTGAATGTTTATTTCTATAATTGTTCAAAGATATTCCTTAACGGCTAAGGGAAAAGAATCCCAGGATCGAAACATAAGTAAGTTAAGAATCTTTTAATTAAGGTTATTAATTTCATTTTGTAGGGAAATTACAAATTAGTAATGTGCATTTACTAATTAGATTTTCCGAGAGATTTCGATCGTTATTTTTTGAGATGAGCATTTCCGGGAATGAAAACCGAATCTATGCTTTTATGAATATCTTGAGAATATTTTCGGTTTTGGAAATTCCTTGGTGTCCAAACTTCCTTGTATATAAATACCTCGGTTTGACTTTCTAGCAAACTAATCCTTAAATAACAACGATTTACTCTTTTGTTGTTGTTCTTGGTGTAGCCGCCTATTCGGAGAGGAGTAACCTAATTAATTAGAAATATCTTACGGCGCTCAATTTAAAGTCTTCTTTGGGATTGAGAAGCTCTAGCGCTACCGTTGTTGGGAAACTAGATAATTGCGGTTTATCTTTGTTTTTGATTGATTTGATTGACTAACGGTGTTGAAATCTGATTGCACCTAGTTTGTTTATTCTTGAATCTTCTCTTCGATATAAGATTCACTCAAACTAGTTCAAAGTTTCGGCTGTGAGGATCTTTAGACTTTGTTAGTTCTAAAGAAGATCTTGTGATAATCCATTGTTAACGACTCCGTTAAATGCGTGATTGATCACAAGAGATTCAAGTGATTGTGTGCAGGTTTTTATTGAAGATTTAAGAAGATTTGAAGACAAAGAAGATAATGAAGATCTGACTTGGGTTTTATAATCTTTGGTGGTGCACAATACTTGTTTCGGTAAAAGAGGATCCAATTAATAATCGGTTTATCCTTGTGGTAGATTGGATTGATTAATTGAGTAGATCGGCATCAATATGTTTCCTTGTGATTAAAGGTATTGATTGGCTTAATCTTAAACGATTACCTTTGGGTGATTGAACATAAGATAGATCTAAGGACCCGACGAAGGAGTTTATGTTAAGATAAACAAAGAGCCTTTGTCCGACTCATATCACTTGGTTGAATAGAGTTGATACCAAACAGATTTGTTGTTCCTTTCTTGTTTGGAATACGAACCAAAGGAATTGTTCCAAGTACGTGACTTATTCACAAGTCGGAGGCGTGGGAATACGAGACGGAACTAAGTGAACTATAGGGTTAGTTACTTGGTCTCAACTATACGAAGTTAGGTGTAATTTTGTGTAGCGGCTTAATCTGAGAGTATTCAGTGCGGACAAGGTCCCGGGATTTTTACGCATTTGCGGTTTCCTCGTTAACAAAATCTTGCTATGTCATTTACTTTTATTTTCCGCATTATAATTGTTTTATTATAATTAAAGTAAATCACACAAACGTTAATTCCTATTTACTTGATAAGCAATCCTATTGTGTTTGGTTAAGTCCGAACCTTTGTATCAAGTAAACATACTTCGTTGTTGTATTGTCTCGATCTCGTATCCATAGACGATCACACGAAGTGTGAACCGATTAGTTGCATTGTCTCGACTCAGTCCATAGACAATCACTTTCGGAGAAAGGACTTATAGGTAGGAAAAGTTTTAGCTTGAGGTATATTTGGGTACCCTCGCCTTTTCATAACGCACAACCTGTGATATTTCAATTATATAACAATATGTAATGCGGAAAAGAAATAACACAGACACCGGAATTTTTTTAATGAGGAAACGCAAATGCGAAAAACCGGGACCTAGTCCATATTGAACACCACACTTGTATTAAGCCGCTACGAGACTCTAGCCTACTACCAATTAACCCGGACCGGACCGGTAGTTGAACCCTAATCAATCTCACCCTGATTCAAGGTACAGTTGCGTTCCTTACGTCTCTGATCCCAGCAGGATACTACACACTTGGTTCCCTTAGTTAATCTCACCCACAACCAAAAGTTGCTATGCCCCAAAGTTGAAGACTTGATAAACAAATTTGTCTCACACGAGAAAAGTCTATAGGATTGAATAAATCTATCTCCCACGAAATACCCAAGAGTTTTTGTTCGTCTTTTGATAAATAAAGGTGAACAGGAACCAATTGATAAACCAGACTTATATTCCCGAAGAACAACCTAGTATTATCAATCACCTCACAATAATTTAAATCGTATGATGGCGAAACTAGATATTGTGGAATCACAAACGATGAGATGAAGATGTTTGTGATTACTTTTATCTTGCCTATCGGAGAAATTAATCTCGAGTCAATTATTTCAACTGTACTCAATACGATAGAATCGGGCAAGATCAGAACACGCAACTACAAAGAAAATAGTTGGGTGCAAGCTTCACAATCTAACGAAGTCTTTGAAGTCGTTAACCTACTGGGGTCTCGATAGAAACCTAAGGTTAAAGGAGAATCGACTCTATTTATGCAACTAGTAACACACATGAGGTGTGGGGATTAGTTTTCCCAGTTGCTAAAGTTCTCCTTTTTATAGTTTTCAAATCAGGGTTTGCAATCCAAGTTACCTCGGTAACAAAGCATTCAATATTCATCGTTAGATGAAAAACCTGATTCAACCAAGCTAATATCTTTCAACTGTTAGATCGATCTTAGCTTGTTACACAAAATGAAATGTACCCTCATTTAGGTTTATGTAATCGTACCTAAACGTGTACACCATGTTGGTTCACAAATAGTTAACTGAGGTTAGCCATATGATCACTCTCATATCAACCTTATTCATCTTAACCATAACTAGTTCAAATGACTCAAATGAAACTAGTTAAAGAACCGTTCAATTGCTACATTCTCATAGAAGTATACAAGAACACAATTAAAGCAAAATCGGTTTGATTCACTCGAATCAATACATGAACATTATAGCCACGGTTTGCAAAGATTGCATTCCTTATTTTGTAAATGTTTAGTTTCATGTACATGACCAATTTTAGAAAGTAACCACTTAAGTATGCGTACTTAAGTAACCGCAGTTGAGTTTGCTTTGGTTTTCAAACTCAGTAGAAATTCACGGATGTGAGCTTTCCGCATGTACGCATACTTTGGTAACTGGTTGAGTTGGTTTTTGATTTCCAAACTCAGCAGAAATTCACGGACGTGAACTTCCGCCATGTACGCATACTTAGCCAGTCTCCATCAATAATTTAGTACACACAAGTATGTATAAATTTGGTTCCCGGTTTTGGACTTATACACAAATGTGCGAACACACTATATGCTTATATCCAAAGATGGTTACATGATTCTAAGCTCTTTATTTCAATAATTGAAACATTCTTAGAGGATGACAATAGCCGTTTTCACACACTATTAGCATCAAAGCAATTTTCAAGATATTGAAATAATCATTATCGAAACATTCCAAGCCTACACCAAATGATTGTATTACACAAACCATGTAAGATGTTACTCGGCAATTTTCTCATGATATAAGATGAACTTGGTCGAAGCAAAAGCTTGCCAACACATATTTCGAGAAATATGTAAGCGAGATAAACTCAGCTCGAAATCTCAAATATGTATATAGAAAACTATATCGTAATATGATGGGGTGTAGAATACATCCTATTTACTATCTATTGTTTATGCTTTCTTTGCTATTTTTCTTGTAAATTATGTATTTTACGCTTGTTTTGAGTTTTATAGCTACTTTGGAGTCGCACGGAGGAAAAGAAGAAGAAATTATCCAATTTGAGCGAAAGGGCAAAATTGTCATTTCCTGGGCGAACACTATCATTGAGCCAGTCAAGGTTAAGGGGCAACTCTCTTTTGGAGGAGTACTAAAGCCGAGGCCGTAGAGGTTAAGGGGTTTCTAGTGGGTGGCCCCTATCGGTTTTCATGGGTGTCTATTAGCATCCAATCTAACCCACCTCATAACCCTACATGAGAGACGACTTTCCTCTCATTCATTACATTCAGTTTCTCTGAAATTGAGAAAAACGAGACAATGGCTGCCATTAAATCCGAGACCAGATCGAGACGTTGATAGAAAAATTAAGAGATGAATAAGAAGCGAGAGAAGATGTTCCACGGCTCGTAGAGAGGAAGAAGCGGCGAGACTTATTCTTTGGAAAAAATTGAGATCGAGATTAGGGTTTATATTCATCGATGTTGGTATATGGATTTAATTTGTGGACTCGAGTCGAGTTGTTCTTTGAAATTGATTGAAGAATACGAGAGAAGAAACGAGAATTGAGAATCGGGTTTGCGGCAATTGAAGATGAGCGAGATGAAGATCAATGCGAGAGAGAAGCTGGTGCTCTTCTTTAAGATGGGTTTGTGGATTATTTGAGTTTCTTTGTGAATTTAAGGTTGAATCGACGAACAAGAAATTAGGGTTTGCTTAGGTGAAAGAGAAGAGATGAAGCCGCTCTGTTAAGCTTTAGAAATAGAGATTGAGCTGTTATGGATTTGTTTGAATTTGGAGCGGCTCGAGAGGATGAAGCGAAATAGGTACAGGAAAGCCGATTGAGGGTGCTGTTGATCAATTGAATTGAGAATCGAGGTTGAGAGGAAATGGGGTGGTTACGATCTTTGCGCATTGACTGTTGAATCGATAAAACGGGAAGAAAGGAGCGTTATCTTTGCCAAGGTTGAATTGAAGAATGGTTTGTGTTGAACTCAATAGATGTATGTTAGGATCTTGTGCAGGAAATGGAGCATATGGGTTCTGTTACTGGTGGTGATGTATGGCAAGTGCAAGTTGGAGCAGTGGCTGTGAAGGTCAGGTGGTAGACATGATTAACATGGATGCAGTGTTGCTGTTGCTGCTTAGTGGTCGAAGTTGCAGTGAAATAAATGGGTTTGTGCTTAATGGGTGATTGCAGTTATGGAATTGATGGTGGAGTTGAGGCTTAATTGCATTGCTGCCAGGGAGTTATTATGCTTTGGTGGCGACAGGACGAAGAAGATGGTCAGCTGAAGTCTGAAATTGCAGGTGGAATGAATTGTAATGGAGATATTGCAGGCAAGAAGTTAGAATGGCAGCTGATGTTGCGGGTGCAATGGAGGTTTCTTTGGTGGAATTGTGCACTTATTTGGCATTTTTAAGTGAATGGAATGTCTTTGGTGGTGTTGGGAGTGGCAATGCGGGGCCATCGGAGTACATTAGTGAAGCACAATGATGGTGCAACAAAGCACAAGCTTAGGCCGTGTCGCTCATGTCAAGCCCAGTCAGGCTACTCAGACCTGACTAATTAGCTGGTACCAACTGACTCCATCTAACTCGGTTTGGCCAGGTTGACTCAATGATTCGGCCACGACTCGGTCGGTTTGACCAGGGATTGACCGGTGACTCTCGACCATTTGACCCGTTTGGCCGGTGTGGCCAAGGCGGACTTTGCAGTCACACGAGAAACTTTGGCGACTTTTCGGCGGGATTACGGCCATAATACCGACTTTAGACGACCAAAATTCAGATTTTTTTGTGTGGATTCTTCTCATGGGTGTGAAGACTTGAACTTGGAATTGGATGGAGAATTTGACTCAAATTTGGAAAGAGAAGATGGAAGATGAGAAAGACTTAAATTTGGAAATTGAATTATTATGGGATGAGGATTCTATTCCTTGGAAGATTTGGAGAACATTGAAGCCTATAAGTAGAAGTTCTCTACACACTTTGACATATCTTTACACACCTCTCTACACACACAACACTTGTGTTTTTGCTTGCTTTTCAAAATTCTTCTTTTTAATTATTTGTGTGAACTTTAAAATTCTCCTTTTAATTATTATTTGTGTGAATTTTAAAAACATGAGTAGCTAATTTTCTTATTGATTGAGGATGAATTCCTAGTTCTTAATATATGATTTGAGTTTTTGTTTCAATTCTTTCTTGAAGTTTTTCACATGATTATCGTTTGTTTTTACTAATAGGAATGTTTATTCATTCATTCATGATTGATAGATTGTTTAGAGTGCACGCTAAATTGATTTGTTAATTTGATCTAAAGCTAGTGAAAGTTAGGGGATAAGTAATCGTTTCTTGACTCTTTACATAAGTAGCAAACACGAGACCTTGCGGAGGGGATTCCGTGGAGCGATTGTGTGTAAAAACAACGCTAGAAAGTGGACCAAGCGAACCGAGTTTAACTACTAGTACTAAACCTAAATTCATAGATCTTAATGCATTTGGGGAATTACATCTTGTAAGCGAACCTCAAGGTGGTTCTTTTGAATAGAATCGATAACTAAGCGGACTTGTTACTCGGTGAAATAAGGGATTTTGGGGCTAGCTAAGCGAACACCTGCTATCCTACGGTTGGTGATAATCTGTGACTAATAACATGTGGATGAAAAACATAACTTGATTCATTGTTTTTGCAACGAAGAATGATTCCTTGATCTTGTCTCTCTTATTGATTTCAACTTTATCTTTTAATTGCTTTGTTTATTTTCTTTTGCTTTATACATCCCCCTTTTTGTGACAATTTTTACAACTAGAATCTCTTGCTCCTCGTGGGAACGAACTTGACTTCCATTATATTACTTGTTAATTGAGTGGAAAAATATATATTAATTTGTTGTGGTTACGACACGCATCACAATACGACTTATGTCTCAATATAGGAGATAGAGTAGAAATAGACTTTTCAAGTGATAGATGAGTTCAAGTCTCCACATACCTTTTGTCGATGAAGTTCCACAAGCTCCCTTTAGTAGTTCTTCGTCTTCAAATGATGAACGTCGTGAAAACTAAGCTCAACTACACAATCTATGTCATAGTCCGAGATATCTATAAATACGCTAGAACTCAAGACTTATAGTTTTGATCACTAACATTGACAAACATGCTTGAGATAGCAACGCATGCGAGTTCGACCGAGCAGTGCTCTAACACTAATATTTAGTTGTCATCCATGAGAGGATTTCGGTATATTAGTTTAACAACAGTTGGAATATTTGTAAAACCGAAAATTGGTATTTATTACGAATCTTTTATTATTTTAGGATTTTTTAATTCTTTGGTGTGCTAACTACTTCGGTCATTATAAATAGTGAGGTTTGTTCTTCTTACAAAATTATCCTGGGACACACGTACTTTATTTTGTAGTTGGTGTGAGGTAAGTCGACTAGCAGTATTCTCGTAATACTCACTGGAGAGAAAAGTATCTTAATTAGGTGAAATCTCATGCGTCCGCTTCGTTTAAAGTCTTTTTTGGGATCAAGAAGCGTCTAGTGGTATCGTTGGAAGAAAAATAGAATTGTATTATTATTTTAGTTTTGTATTATTGATTTGATTGACTGATGGTATAGTTGAACCTTTATATCACATGCTTGTTTATGAAGTCATATGATATGAAGTCACTCGAAGTAGATCAATATTTGTGATTTCGAGATCTGATCTTTTGATTCAAGATCGGAAGATAAGACTTGTAACCATTCATTGTTAACAGACTCCAATTTGTATATGATCGATCACAAGGGAATCAAGTTGTTTGTGCAGATACTTTGAAGACTGAAGATTTGAAGACTGAAAGGTTTTCTTATTGGTATTATGATCTATGTGATTATACTTCATGCACACTTGATTGTCTGAGATCCAACAATCTACTTTATCTTAATAGATTATTTATATCTTGTTGTATAAATCGACAATCTACCACTTGGTGTTTCTCTTTAGGAACCGAATTTGATAGACTGTGAACTAAGATTGATTATCTTTGTAGTCTTTATATCGTAGTTGATCTAACCGATACAAAGAAGATTATGTTGATTAAATGAAAGAAATTTTATAACTCAACTTATCTCTAATTAAATTTGATTGGGGAATTAATAGAGCGGTTACTAAAACATATTAGTCTTTTACTGTTTCTGAATACGATCCAAAAAAGTTGCGTGCTAGAAGTCTTCACAGCAAGTGGAGCAAATTAAGATAGTGGACTATATCTTAGGATTTACGTTCCTAGACCAGATTGGTAGCAGGCGTAGGGATACTAAATGAACTGATTTACTTGGAGTTAGTTTACTTGGTCTCAACTATAAGAAGTTGGTAGTAGTCTTTGGATAACGGCTTAATTCTGAGAGTAATCAAAACTGGACTAGATCCCAGGGGTTTTCTGTGTTTGCGGTTTCCTCGTTAACAAAATCTTATTGTTCGAGTTTACTTTACTTTCGGCATTATAATTATCGTTTTAGTTATAATAAAGTGAATGCACTAGTACGTCAATCCAACACTTGGGTTTGATCCTAATAGATTGGTTCGAAGTGTCAAACCCTATTCTATATACCTTTTTTTTTCTTTTCTAAATCACATTTCATTAATATAAAATTAGAAAGTTATACAAAACTTAAGACCCGATGATAGACACATTTATGTGTCTATTTTGATCTCAATTATGTGTATTGTTAGTGCTCGATTTTATACTTATTTGATTATTTTATGTTTTTGTAGGTGTTTTTGGAGAAATAAGCTTTTGCGGGAAAATTGGCTCGAAAAGTGGTATTTGCGCTCGTGGGAGAAAATTACTATTCGGAACACTCATTTGGATAAGGGGCACCTCAATTACTAAGGGGCTTTAACTTGCTATTTACACCCCAGGACACCCCAAGTGTTAACGGCACCCAGCAGCAGGATAAGGGGCATCATCTTCTACATTTGAATTTTGCTTTTTGGCGGGAAAGTTGTTAAGCATAGAACCAGATTTAGGGTTAGCATTTTGGATGATTTTTAAGGAGATTCAATTGCTTATTCCGACTGGGATTGATCTGTTAGGCATAAACAGGCTTGGTATATATATTGGATTAGGAAAAATTGGGCTTGATCATCGGCTCTCAGCAAACAGGGGAAGAGAAGTTATCCGTCACCTGCGTGAATCTTTGGGAGAGATTCGGTTGAGTTTTAATCGGAGTTCATATTGCAGTTGGACTGGTATGGGCCTGTCATTGCTAAACAGGGGAGGTAAGGTGTCTCAATTCGAAAGAAAAAGAAGAATCATCGAGTTTTATCAATATAGAAGCGGGAAGAATCAGTTCAATGATATTCACCTGCGGACTGCCTGATTTGGATTTGGATGAGTTTTTCTCGGATTTGTTGGTGGGTTAAGCTTTGTTTGGGCCTGTTTAGATTAAACGAGGGGATGCGAGATGACATAGAGCAGAAAATAAAAAGAAAATATCTTCTTATCGACTAAACGAGGGCGAGAGAGATATCGGATTTCTTGGTTATGTTTTGGGAAGTTACGCGTAGAAAATGAAGATATATCCTCTGGGATTATTATATGCTCAAGGAGAGATTTTAGGAAGGATTGAATGGTTTGGAATATGCGTAAGAGAAATAAAAAGGGAATAAAATCCCGAGACTTGAGAAGAAAGAAAAACATGGATTAACTCACAACCATTGTGACCTGTGGAGGGTATAAAAGCTGTTGGGATTCACGTAAACAAGGGTCGAGACTTTGGGGGTTAGTTTAGAGGGCTGCAGAATCAAAGCAAAGAAGTTGCAGAAATATTCACCTGCTGCTGGTGAAGAAGAAGACGAAGAAATTTGTGCTGCTACGGACAGTCTCAAATAAACATCGTAGTAGAACGACACGAAGAGCGATCGTTAACACGGCAGTCTTATTTTATACATTAGCTTCGTAACTTGATCGATCTGTAACGTTTATAATAGTTGAAGTTTCGTTGTTTTCTTCTTTTTCATATATTTATTCAATAAAACACCTTTTTGAGCAATGGATTATTATTTTGAGCGTGTTTTCACCATGAAGAACTAAAACCCAACACTGGGATGACGGAGGAAGCCATTCTCTATGCCTGTGGTAAATCTATTTAATTCCTTTATGACTTTTGCACTATTTTAAATCGTTTTATGATTTTTCTTAATTGATTGTGATTTGTGTTTGATGACGTATGCTTGGTCTTAGTATTTTTGATACGTCATGCTTGTGATTTACAGTCAATCTTTTATAAAATCTACCTTGGCAAAGAATAAAGAGTCAATATTTATATGTTATGAGCTATAATTTTCTGGAATTGATAGTTGAACCACATGAATATGAGAATTGGTGGAATCTTGAGTCTCGGTACCTCTCGATATTTTGTGACAACCTTGTGAATATATTTTCTTCGTTTTTTAGTATTTTCTTAAATCAAACCTTTACAAGCCCGAGTTGAACGAACATCTTTCTTACCACTTTACAAACAACTTCAAAATCACAACACCCGACAACCACACAGAGCAGCCCAATTGCTCAGGCCCATTACTCAGAAAGAAAAAATCCTGCAACTACTTAACAACAGAAAGACATACTAAAACAAATTCAAAAAATTTTCTTCAGAAGAATCTGTAGTATGCAACTCCAGGCAGCTCAATTCTTGTTAGGAAAGAAGGTCTTCCCATAATAATTTGCCTTTCACCAGCATTTAAATTTGCACCCCTCTTAGCTACAGAATCAGCAGAAAAATTTACTTCTCTATAGCTGTGCTGATATATAATTGATGATACCCTGCTAGTAGCTTTTAACCATCTCATATGAAGGAACCAAGGGACATTTCCTTGAGCAAAATCACCAATCATTGTTTTTGAGTCAGAGCACAAAACAATGTTCTTCAGACCCCATTCTCCTGCCAATTCTGCTGCACATACAACAACATACACTTCTGCCACATAGTTAGTACCAATGCCAATGCCACCTGATAAAACTCCAATCACTTGACATTCATCATTTCTAACTACAACCCCAAAACCAGTTGCACCAGGGTTGCCAAAGGATGAGCCATCACAACAGAACATAGTATAGCCCATATGAGGAAGATTCCACTAACAAGTCTTGATACACTGAAACTTACTGTGTCTTATTCCAACATTGAATAAAGCAATTATCGGAGATCATAGTGCTGGTTCCACTTATTACTTTTCATTACGTGTCCACCTTCAAACACCATCTTTTAATTGTTTTTGAATTGTTGCTCATTTGGTTTTGTATCCTCAAATATTCTCTTATTATTTTGAAACCACAGTTCTTTAATGACAGAACATGTTGCAGTTATCCAAGTCTCTCTAATCATAGGGCTAAAGTTTTTTGCACTATTCCATATGTCATCAAAAGAAACTGGCAGACAAAAACCAAAGATAGAGCATAACCATCTCCAGATGTTAACACTAAAAAACACAGTGCCACAGAATGTGAGACATGCTATCTTGTTCTTCCTCACAAATACAACATCTGGATGCTAAACTATACCCTCTTTTAACCATAACTGAATCATCAACAAAGATCCCCTGAATTACTTTCCAAACATTGCTTGATATGCTTGGATGCAAATATGAGTTCCATATATATCTAGAACAATGCATTATAGGTTCCTTGTGTCTTAAAAGTGAAATGGCAGAAGAAGTAGTAAACTTACCATGTAAAGTTCCAGTCCAAAAAAGCATATCTTATCCCCCTCCTATGTCAGGTAAGCTGAATGAGGTGAATAACTGTTGTATTTCTTCAGGAATACACCAACTGCCATCTTGTATAAGATCAGCTACCTTCATTTGCATATTATTCCTTACATAAGGAGTTAATGAAGTGTGTTCTATTAGTGGTGTTTCATGAAACCAGCTATCAAACCAAACATTCACCTTTTGACCATTACCAATGCACTATTTAATATTATCATTTAACATACTCCAAGACCACTTCAGTCCAGGACAAATAGAAGATAGTTGCCAATTCTCATTCCATTGCCCATTTGTATTTTTAAATTTGGCCTGTAATGAATAATGCCCATTCCTCTTCAGAATTTATGATTCTCTGATAGGTGTTATAAATGCCTTGATTATATCTATAGTTTATGCTTTCTTTGTTATGTTTTCTTGTCACTACAAGAAAACTTAGCTTTAACGACTGTTTTCTTACCAACTACAGTTGACGGAGATCTTCAGTAACAATTTGTTGTAACCAAAAACAATTCCGGTTAGCAGAAACCTTTAACCACCGAGTTCCCAGCAACGACAATAGGAGGAACTCTTTAGCAACAATGACTTAACAACCGAAATATCATATTTGTTGTTATTATCCACTAACCACCATGATTGGAACAACTAAATTGTACATTAGAAGGTATATATTTTTTGTGACTCTTCTTGCTCACTAAAACACATGTTAGAAGATACCTTAACCAACCATCAAATTTTTGGCGTTGTTAGTAGCTTTTAGCCACAAGTTTGTCAACTACAAAGTATAGTGGAAGGTGAAAATTTCAAGCCACTATGTTTATCCACCAAGTGAGTTTGTTGGTTGAAAGTTATACCAACCCATTAGTTCGTTGGTGTGGTTAGTGAATTTGCCACCACGATATGGCAACTACAGAGTTTGATGATTTACTAATCACTGTATGGACATTAACATTGAAAGGATTCTTCTTTGGTATAAAAGATTGTTCTTGGATAGTTTGTCGCAAGAGTATCTAAGTGATCTAAATGCATCACCTTATTTTTCAAAAGAAACAAACAACATTAGTTACACCAACATGATTATTTATGAAGAAATTCTTGGTCCTTGGACCAATATATAAAATCTGTTTATTTAGTATCAGATTGATCGGAATGCATACTGAGGTCAATATTTAGCGAGTGTGAACCAAATATGCCTCGTCCTGTCTATAAAATGTTGGAGTATCTATCTGGCTCTATATCCCAGGAATAAATCCGAATCGGTTTTGTTACTTATCAAGTTGATCGTAGTGTGTCAGGAGGTCAAATTCTAATAACGTGAACCAAAATACACCTCGAATGAATCGATAAAAAAAAAATACCTCGAATGCACAAGTTCATTTTTAGAACAAAAAGAACCACACATGTTTCTCACACACTTTTCTCAATCCTGATGAAATCCCAAACAAAACCCCCGTAGGTTTTCTTTTCCACTTCATTTTCCATTATCTTTTCCTCTCTCTCTTTCTCGTTTCCTCTCTAACCCTAACTCACGGCCCACTTTCACTCCATCCCTGAATCCCTTCCTTATCTCAAAAATCGGTGAATCACTCTCTCTATCTTACTACTGTCTAGGCACGAAAACAAGGTAGTAATCTTTTCGAGTTTGCTCCTTTCTTTCTTATTCAAGATCTAAATTTTTCTTGATCCTTTATTTTGATTTATTTTTCAGGTTTCGACATGCAAATATCTTTGGAAATCTTAATCTTTCCTCTTATTTTCCTCTTGATTCTCCCATTTATGGTGAGTTTCTATCCCTTGTCTCTTTAGATCTCTTTCGCGTTTCGTTGGATCTTAATGTTTTAATATAACTTGAGAAATCGATTATTGGTTGTGGATTATTGAAACGGGGTATTGAAGAGATGGATAAAGTTGTGCATCTAGTGGTATCATCTCACAATTAGGTTTTATGGATTATTCGAGATTTATTGTTACTAACGGAGTTTTAAGTTTTTTTCACATTGGGGTTTGTTAATGATGAGCGAGATATCAAGCTGTCATGATAATTTTAGGGTTGAAATTTGGTTTTGTTTCAAATTAATTGTTGAATACAAAAGAATTATAGTTTTGGAATAATGGGTATAGATTTGTTTTTTTAATTGGATTTTTATGCTTAACAATTGTTCAATAGGGTTTCTATTATATCTCAAAATCTATGAGATGTTGGGGTTCAGGATACAAATTTGCGTTTTTTCAACTTAGATTGTTTTCGTTATTGAGTTGCTTGTACTTCTTACTTTCAAAAAAAAAAAAAGTTGCTTTTACTTCTAGGTTTTAAATTTGTTTACGAGAAATTGATATTTAGATCTTTGAATTTTTTTTTTTTTTGAAGTTTTCTGATGTAGCTATGGCATTTCCTCCCAATGGTGGAAAACTCATTTTCTTGCAAAGTTTAACTTTTCAAAAGCTTTCGTTATGAGTCTCGGTCCCTACCTCCACCATCTCTCTCTTCGGAGATTGGTGATGATAGACTTGTTATGGAAACTCTTTTTATGGCTATGAGATCGAGGGCATCATCTTGTTTTATAATTATATTAGCATTTCAAGTTTTTGTAGCTGTTCTCTTGCATTTCAAGAAATCAGATCATAATCTTGTACGTATTAGTTCATGGGTTCACAAAGGTCAGTAAGTTAATTGGTGCAAGTGATGACAGAATAAACTTTATGGAGGATGCTCGATTTGTCTCTTGGGAAATTCTACGATGCGCTAATACAACTTTATTCCTTGCTTTAATTTCGAACATATGATCTTTGTGTAAGATGCTAGGATTGAATGCTTTAGGCTGGTAGTTGTGCATCATGTATAGTTTGTACGTTGGTTGGAAGATTTATGTCATATTCTAGCATAAGTGTGTTCAACAAGGTTAGTTTTCATCTTTTATGTTTTCTTGTTGTTTTTATGTCCAGATTTTATATCTTAGTTTATAGATCCGAATTTTGAGTTTTTATTGTTGTTTGCTTACAGGCTCTCAAATCTTTGTTTTATTATTGAAGTTTCTCATGTTGTATCAGCCATCAACTAACAACCACAGGTAAAAAATCATCTTCAAATCCTTGGACTATGTTCCAGTATGATACAAAAGGGATTTACTTTGGTAAATTGATCTGATTTTGCAGGTGATGCTCAAGTTCTTGAGAGGTTTTGAGCCCGAAGCTCGGGATCTAGATTACTTGTGCTCGGGAGGCGGGAACTACAAGGTCTTGCTCGACCTTAAGCTTTATCAAAGAGACAGAACCACTAGGTATTGAAGAATCTTGTGAGCCATTCTTTGTCCTCGACCCTAGTTTGCATCGGAGACTTCATACTTTCTCGGATCAAATCTAAAATTCTAAACCACAGAAAAATGACGATAAAATTCATTGCTCGGTCCTTTGAATGCAGGATGTTACTCTTGAATCTCCATAGGTTAAGTTTGCTCTGTGAATCAGAAAAACACCTAACTTGAGCCCAAGGTCTAAAATGACTGCAATCAATTTGGGTGTTTAATGTATAGATTGTCCCATATTATTGTTCAATTTAGTTGCTTTTGTAGTAGTTCTGTTGATGTTTTGAATTTTAAGGATGGATGAAACTACAAAGGTTCCTTACCATGTTGTCTTCGTTACATTCATGGTTCCTTAATCTTGTATTATTATACAAATTTGTTCTATCCTAACCATTTGATAATTCTCAGGCGAGGGGATTGAAGAAGCATTTGAAGAGGCTTAATGCCCCAAAACGGATGCTCGATAAACTTGGAGGCGCATTTGTAAGTAGATGAATTATATTTTGAAGTTATGTAGGGATGGAAAGTATGATATGCTTACTCGCTAGGTAAATTTTTACATTGTGTAGGCTCCCAAACCATCACAAGATTGAGATCCTTACAAATATAGAATGTCTTCCCTTTATTCATTTCTGCGAAAAAGATTAAGTAGGCCCTTACATAATGTGAGGTTATTGCTATTTTGATGCATAGTAACTTTCTTGTTGATGGGAAAGTGCGACAGACAAGACCTATCCATGCAGTATTCTTGGGTACATGTATATAATATACTCCTTTATTTAGTCTGCTTTTTCTTTTTTAGTATCATTTTTTTAACATGTTTCCATAAGGAAATGTTATTTATGAATTGAAGGATGTCCTTTGAATGGACATTTGAGGATCTTTGGAACTAGTGATTCTTTTGAATCAAGACATTTGATAATCTTTTGAGCATACGTCGCTTACCATGACCTTTCGCGAGTAATTTGTCTTAGTATTTTTTAGCTTATAAGTATGTGAAACCCTGATATGGCTTCTTTGTTTACTTATTAGATATTGTAGTGATTCCCAAGACAAACGAGAACTTCCATCTCTTGTATGACACCAAGGGTCACTTAGTCTCAGATCAATCAAGGATGAAGAAGTTAAGGTTGGTCTTTTACCCCATTTTTTATCTTGCGTGCTTATTTGTTGAGTATTTCACAACTACGATCTTTGTGTTTGCTGATGTTTATACCCCATTTATAATGTGTTCGCTTTCGTCTCCGAGTCAATCAAGGATGAAGAAGTTAATGTTGGTCTTTTACCCCATTTTTTATGCGTGCTTATTTGTTGAGTATTTCACAACTCGATAAGTGTTTCTTGATGTTTATACGCAACATGTATATTACCAGTTATTTTAGTCATCATATAGTCCATTGGCGTTGCCATCTTTGTATTGGTAGGGATGAGGGTACAAGCTTGTCAATATGTAGTTTCGCTTGCACTGCCTGAGATAGTTACTCTGGTCCCAGCTGTAGTTCTCCCTTCCTAATTAGTTGATAGTTGAAAACTTGTATAGTTGGATAAGTTCATGAAATAGTTGACAATTGAGCTTCATAAATCTATTGATCTTTTAATAGTAAGCTGTCTCACATTTCTAATTGCTTATTGATTTTTTTTTTTTTTTTTTTTTGTTAGGAGTTATAGCTGTGATGTTGAATCATATCGGAAATTGTTAGGAGTTATAACTAAGTCAAAGTCTTTGCATTATTATTGCTCAAAGAGTTCTCGGTTTAGTGCAATCATATATTTTTGGGATCTGTGGATGTGTCTTTGCTTGTGTTGAATCATACAGGAAATTGTTGTCTGGTTTTGTTGGTGGATATACTATGACAATCTTTTTGCTTTTCTTGAGATTGAGTTTAGGAATTGGATGCATAGTTCATGTGGATTTTATAGATACGGTAGTCCATCAAATACAAAACAAGCTGTTGGTCATGTTCAATTTGTTCGGTAAAAAACAAGTAATTTGAATTCTGCGGTATAAAGAAGATCATCAAGGACAAATTTCATGCCTTGCTAGAGGTTGAAGCCTTGGTTCTAGCTGAAACTGTCAAATTAGCAGCTGTAGATCACTTGCTTGCTCATTTGAAGTGTGCAGTCTATACAAAACGTTCGGAAGGTGCAGGTTGAAGGTCAGCTTCTACTGAATGCTATATAGGTTAAGATTTTCTTTTTAATTTATCATTGTACCCATCCGGTCCTAATTATGCGGATTCAATGATTTAAAATAATCAATAAAAAGTTACGAACTTAAAGTATTTATCTTATCCAACACCGAGGAGGACAACGGGTAACATCCTTGGTCAATGTGGGAAGAGCCTTTCACCCACTCAGAACTAACATTGAACTACACGAAAAAGCGGTTAGAAACCTTGACCAACACCAAATGTGGTGGCCAAACCCATAGACCAGCGAAAAAGCAGTCGAAACCTTGGATAACTAGAAAAAGGTGGCTAACCCTTGTACCAACTCAAAATCATCGGCTGATATTCTTATCAAAGCGAACCTTATGGAAGCTTAAGCTCTTGAACAACTAAAATTTAGTTGGAGGAGGCTCTCTTCCTCGATGCATCTAGCGGCTCTGACTCTTCGCCAACATCCAAACAACTAAAGTTCGGCAAGTTAAATCCTTGAGCGACAGACAACCTTTTTAGTTGGCCACCTCCACCAACAATGTATAAGTCTTGACCTCCATATTTTTGTGGGTTAAGCATTTCGATTAGGTGCTCTACCAGCGAAAGTCGATAGTTACTAAAAAATTGTTCTAACTAAAACTTGAGTCGCTTGATTATAGTGGAATAAAATGTATTCTGCACACGGTTGATACGGGTCTTTAGCAAATAAGTCTTGACCTCGGGGTGAATCATTTGCCATGTTGATTGCTAGAGAGCTCCAACCACCAAGCAAGCCTGTGCCGGTTTGAACTCGGGTAGTCGCTAAGTCGATTTTCTTGTAGTGTGTGAATTATGTATTATTACATTTGTTTTGAGTTTTATAGGTGTTTAGTCATTGGAGTAAAAAGAAGTGGAACTCGCTCAAATCTTGGATTTCTTCTCATCATGTTGAAGAAAACGAAAGACAAAGCCATCGGTATAAGAATGAGGTCACTACGAAGTCATACGTGGAGATTATGGGCGAAAGCATCGATGGAGCTTGTCGGTTTCTGGAGGCGACATTGCGGGGAAGAGTTGTGCAGAATGGTAGGCGACGGTAGAAATGAATCAATAAAAGATTGCTCATGGTTGGCCCCTTATCCTATCATCTGCAGGTGTCTCTCTAACCGATAGGGTTATTACCGTTATTACCAACACCTGAAATTGAGAGAAAATGATTTCTCTAAATCGTTCATTCCCTAACTCGAGGAGGAGAATATTGGGCTGCGTTGGGAAGGCTGTCAGCTGGCAGTGATTGTCATGGGGATTTGTGAATTGAGAAAGAGGAAGATGATTTCATTATCAAGAAGACTAGGAAAAGCAACGGGAGAAGAAATTTCATGATTATAGGTTGTTTGAGCATCGTGATTGAGAATAGTTAGGGTTTTCTTTGTGTTTGAATTCTCAAACGAGAACTCGGTTGAAGAAAGATCGACGAGAGATGGAGCAATTCGGAGAAGGAAGAAAGTGCAGGTGTTGAGATGTATCTCGAATTGAGATGGGTTCGATTGCGGTTGAGGATTAAAAGCGACGATATTGAGAGATGGTGGCCATGAAGCTGCTGGAGAGTACGATTGAAGGAGGTTATGTTGATAATACTGGTCGATTAATGATGGGTTTTGGTTAGATTTCAGTTTGGATTGATTTTGGGTTCTCAACTGTAGAATCAGGTGGAAGAACAGGAGCAGTTAGGGTTCTGGTTATTGGGCTGTCAATGAAGGTGGAATTTATGTTGGCTGTGACTTGGAAAGACTAGATAGGTTTGATGTGAAGCTGGTGAATAGAGCTGGGTTTATAGTGATGAATTGCAGTTAATTGTGATCTTTGGGACAATGGGTGAGAGGTTACATAGATTGATGTGGCTTGAAATTGAATGGGTCTTGTGGTTTGTCAAGGGTAAAGGTATCAGAGTAAAGGAAGGAATGGAATAGAATGGAGGAAGCACAACGACAGACGGTGTCGGTATTCCCTGCTAGATACATGAGTTGATATTGGTGCTGTCAAAAATGGAGAATGAAGAGATGTTTACGCAGTAAGTTGTGATAGAATATTTGTCAAGAACTGAAGTCCTCTTGAAGGCACGGGTGATCTTTGCTAGGAGTGCAGTGCGATATTGCGGGTGTTTTGCAAGTGATGTTACGCAAGAAGATTGGGTACGAAATTGAACACGAGTATAGAAAAAACGAGAGGCAAGTGGGATGAATATGTCGCAAATGGCCGGGTGAATGAATATGATGTGCGGGTGATGCGAGTATTGGGGCGAGAAGGCTTGCCAAGATGGCTAAAATTTGAAGTGCGGGTAGATGGACTGAGATAGTGGTGGTATATTAATTGCAAGGATATGGATTAAGATGAGATGAAACTGGTGCAATGGAGCAGCTGGGAGTGAAGTGCAGGTGATTGAAGCAATTTTGAAGCAGAGACTGGTGCTGATGATTATGAGTTGTGAGATACAGGGAAGCGAGAAGAATTGCAGGCTTGAGCTGAGAACTGGTGCTCAGCTAGATGTATGTTAGGATGTTAACATTGCGAAGAATAGGCGGCGAATGCGGTGGTGGTCTTTTGCTGCTTTGCAACTGAAATGGATAGACAAGGCCGACAAAGGTTAGATTCTGACAGCTGAGGTGTGCAAAAACACGACGAGAATGATGAGCTTGTGAGCTTTAGCAGGATGCGGATTTCGAGAGATTAGAGTGTGGATCTTAAAGTTTTATTGAATCGCGAAGCGGTTATGTGTTGGATGCAAGAGTTGTACGTGGGATATATGAGTTTGGAGTTGCGCTTTTGGGCTAGTTTTTGCAAGAGCTAGGAAATGATTCAGATGGTGATGTTGCAGCTTGATTATGGCTGGAATGAGAAGGACAATGGCAGTGTAAGCTGCAGATGAATGGATAGTATATGGAAGAAACCAACAATGAGATTTTGGTGGAGTTTCTTGGTGAGAAGCTGAGATGGTGTACTAGTTGATCTTGCAATGGTTTAGGCGATATTGATGGTTGTATTTGTTGTCGGGGAAAGAAAATAGTGTTGTGTGTTGCGAGATGGGAAGATTTTGGTGCGATGGTGATGCGGTCAAATGGGTAGAAAATGCCGGTGCTTGTTTCATGAGTCGAATTAGATGAATGTTAGGATTGTATTGTGCGAGGAAGAGCCGAAATTTGGCTAGGAAAACAATCAAAAACAGATGGGACTGCGGTGGATTTTCTTGCCCGGTGAGTCGACTCGGTGATTCCCGATCCGAATAAGATGGACTTGGACTTTTTCCAATTGGGCTTCACTCATGGGTTGTTTGAGTGACTAATATTTGGTAGATAGGCAGTGACCTAATTTGGAGGGGAAAGTATACAAAAAAGAAGACTCCTCACCGAATCTCCTATCTTTGCCTCTATTTTTATTTTCCAGGGTTTAGAAACATGATAGGTTTTCTCTTCCTTCTTGTTATGAACTCCATGAATATGAGTACCTAGTTTTTACTATTGGTTATGGAATAATTGGATTTCACATAATATGCTTTTAATATGATAAATTAGTTTTGTCTCCATATTATCGATTATGATTTACTATTTATATTGTTACATGATTTGAATGCTTGTTTGATCAGTCGCGAATCGATTGAGTTTGTTTTCATCTCTATTGCTAGATTAAGATTTATTATACGCAAAAGTGATAGATTCCACGATCACAAGTAGCATAATTGTGATTATTGCTTATAGTGATACATCTAGTAGTCACATGTGAGTCATAACCTTTGTTAAATCGGATTAGTGCTTTTTACACGTTGATTGATTTGATTGTCTGATTTCATAGAACCTAATGCATCTAGGGAATTAAACTTGATTAGTGCTTTTACACGTTAGGTTGTTCTTTTAGATAGAATTCATATTCGCATCTTTTAATGTGTTTGTTGATGACAAGAGGAGATTAGTGGGATATTCTTGCGATCAAGGTATCCTAGGGCCTTTGATAAAAGTTGAGATTAAAATATCAATTCTAGTTATTGTGTTGAAAACATGTTTGTGATTGAAAGCGAAATCCTTAACCAATATCTTTATATCATTGATTTGAGTGCTTTGCTTTATTGTTTTGCTTTTACTTTATTTTAGTTTATAAAAATCAGAAAATCCTCCCATTGTTTTATATAAGAAATCGAAACATTTTGACAACCAAGACCTCTCTGTGGGAACGATCCTTTCTTGCCCTTACTATATTTTATATTTTTGAGTAGTGAAAGTAATTTATTTTTTGGCGTATCTGACGACGTCATTCTCCACATCATCTTCGTTAGCAGAGCCTTGTTGATGATTTCTAATCTTTGAATTCTCAGACCACCTTCACTAAATGGGGTGCATACTTTCTTCAAGACGAGTTTTATATTTTCTCATTCTCCATCACCGACCAAAGGAAATTCCTTATAATCTTTTCACAAATTTTAATCACGAGATCTGCGAGGACACTTTTAAACTCCCATATTATAAGTTGGAATAATGCACAAGGGCGACTTGACAAGGACTAATTACGTCATGGAATAACGATAATTTACCCTTCCAAACTGACTAGTTTTTGAAAAACTTCTATCATAGGCCATATTGTAGAAATATTAACTCTGCCAGGAGATAGAATTACTCCTAAGTATTTATCAGGAAATTCACTTAATTCCATCTGCATTAACTCCCTTACTTGAGTCTTTCTCAGTGCTGAAGTACCATCTATGAAGAGCTTGCTTTTATCTTTATGAATAATTTGTCCGGTGCCTTTTTGATACTTCTCCAGCAATTTTAGAAGATTTGTCACACTTTTCTTTGCACCATTGCAGAAAATGAGCACATCATCAGCAAAAAACAAGTGAGTTGGATCAATACCTCTTCTAAACACCATTGGAGCTAATGATCCATCCTCCACCATTTTATGAATACATCTGCTAAGCACATCTTCCATTATGACAAAAAGAGTTGGAGACAAGGGATCACCTTGTCTGCGAGCCCTCACCTCTTGAGAAGAAACCTTGTGGACCACCATTAATCATCAACGAATTCTTGCTGACTCAAAAGAGCTTTTGTAGACATTGACACCATGAGTTTGAAAAGCCATATTTATTTAAAACTTGAAACAGAAAATTCCAACTCATTGAGTCATAAGCTTGAGAGATGTCAAGCTTTAGAGCAACATTTCCTCCTCTTCTCGTCTTTTTCATTTCATTTACTAATTCAGATGCCAGAAGAATTTGTTCTTGTATACTTCTACCTTTGATATAAGCCACTTGTTGAGGTGTAATAAGTTTAGTCAACGGTGAACTTAATGGTATAATGATTTTAGTGAAGATCTTGAAGATCACATTGCTTAGACCTATGGAGTGAAATGATTAAGAGTTTTTGCACCATCAATTTTAGGGAGTAATGCCAAAAAAATTTGAGTTGAGGCCTTTTTGGGTATAAATCTTCTTCTCACATTGCTTTTGCACAACTACATCCTGGTATATAATGTGCCAACAAGCTTTGTAGAACCATCTTGAGAAGCCATTAGGACCCAGGAGAAGCATTTGGGTCCATGCGAAAATTGTACTCTTTATTTCTTCTTCATTAGGAACATCATCAAGCATTTTTTGATCTTCCTCAGTAACTACTTTTGGAATAACTTCCAGAAGAGAATCAACTTTCTCTATTTCTTTGAACTGAAATTTTTGTTGAAAATGTTGAATTAAAGTATCTATCTTGGATTGATCTGTTGTGATATTACCATTTTCATATTGCAACTCACTAATGAAGTTCCTTGGTATGCGATCTTCAAATTTGTATGAAAGAAGCACATGTTAGCGAGATCCTTCCTTGACCCATTTTATTCTTGCTTTTGTTTGAGCATGGTACTTAGTTGAACTTCCTTTGAGTTGAAGTTATTCTCAGCAGCAAAGCATCAGTGTCAGCTGGATTTGTGTTAGATAAAATCATTGCTCTATGATCTTCTTCTTCAGCCTCTTTTATTTTAACATGCACATTTCCAAAGACATTCCCGGTTCCATTCTCTTAGTATATTTTTATTTTATTTTAGTTTCTGTTGAAACACAAAAGGTGAATCACCAACTACTTCTTCATTCCAGCATTGAGATACAACCTCCATGAAACCATAATGAGATAACCACATTTTTTTGAAACTTCCAAGGATATATTTTGGTTTAGGAATATTTACACTTCCTCTGCAAATGAGCATGATGCGAAGCTATTCTCAAACCTACTTTGTAACCCCAATCTTCATATTTTTGAAACCACGAGATGATTGTACCACAGCTTCTGTCTAGATTACATAGAATTCTCTTATTACCATGCTTTGACAGTTTGACCGGGAATGTTGCAATCCGGTTTGGGAGTTGTATCAATTCACGGTTAGCTAAAAAAGTATTAAAATCTTGCATTGCTCTTATTAAGCTTCTTTCTGCCACCAATATTTTCTTGAAGAAATGATAGAATTGGAATCACCTCTTGCCAATCCATGGTTGCTTTAAATCACTTATTAATTTCATTTATGTCCATAAAAACCTTCTTTAAACAACACCTACATGATCATGAATACCAGAAACAAGAACACCACCTATACTTCTGTAATCATTTGGCCAGGACATTGATACCCTTTGTTGGTTACGGTAGAGTTTTGTTCCAAAATAACCAAATATTACCCTTATTATTTGAGTGAATTATGAATCACTTTATTACTGCATTCTGGCAGATTTAACTTATTACAAAAAGAAGCACTACAAAAAAAAATTTGGTTCAGCTATAAAGACTAATGAAGGCTGAAACTGATTTATTAAGGACCATAATTTATTTTGAGCCCTTACTCTCTTAAGGCCCCTTATATTCCAATAAAGGATTTTCATTGTTGAGAGGGGAGGCCTTTAGTGCCTCATTTGTTTTGATTTTTCCTAAAGTTGTATTTAACAGGAATTTGTTGAGATTTTACCTTTTTTGCTCCAACAGATTGCTGCTCACTAGAAGAAGAAACTTGTTTAGTTGATGTAGGCGTTTGAATGATTTTAGACCAAGAAGTAGTGGGTATTTGCTCTTCTGAAATAGTACCTTCTTTCCCATTGATATACTTTATGACACTCTTTTCTAGGACATTGTCCTCAACAATTTGTAATACTTTAGCTGGATAAAGAGTATCTCTATCTTCATGCATTTCAATAATATTATCAATCTCATTGGTATTTTGTAAAGAACCAAACATTCCATATGTGATATTAACTGTATTTCTTTCTTGATGAACTGCTCTAGTTGATTGGTGAAAGTGAGTGATAGGAGTCTCACAAATCTCAACTTCCCCTGTAGAAGTTTTTGGAGTAACTTCATTTGCTTGACTGCTAGCTCCTTTTGATGGTTCACAAATATCAAATTTCTCCCTGACTGTTGTATTAACTGATTTTGGTGTAGTGCTTGATGTTTGTTGTGTAATTGTTTCATGTGAAGAAGTTTTTTTAACTCTGCGTTCAATTTGTAAATGTCCAACAATTTTACAGTGATCACAAAACTTAGGAGGTTTTGTTAAGATCACACTTTGCATAAATCCTCCAAACTTTGTCTTAATCCATAGATTGCTTGGAATTTTCTTTGCTAAATCAATATTCACCAACAACTCTAGCATAATATCCATTGTCATAATTAAGAGTAGCTTCATCAACTTTTCACTTTGGATCTTCTAGAGCTGCTGCCAAATTGTGAAGAGAGTTTTCTCATCAATATTCCAAACTGAGTCAGGGAAAGGTGAACCCCAGGTCATTCTTGATGATGTTCTATGATTTTTACGGTCTAAAATTTGGAATCAATTAAAATCCATAAGACTTGATTTAAAACTTCAAATTTTCCAGCTTTGATACTATTCCTGTCTCTCTAGTTATCAAGATTAATAGTAAAGAAACCTTTCCCTAGAGGAATCATTTTACATTGACCTTCAAGTTTCCATTGATTCTTCAGATTCAAAACAACATCAGAGAATTTCAATTTAAGTAAATCTAGACGACCAATTAATAAGAATTTCCAAGCATCATAACATTCTTCAGAATTATTTATAAGATCAATAGATGGACTTTCCACCGGAGAGGTAATCAAATCCACAACTGATGAACCCATTTATAGATTCAAGTTATTTTCCATGAAAGAGTAAATAATACCCTAATTAAAACTAAGTAAGAAGTACATTAAGAATTAAAGGCTCTGATGAAGAATTAAAACACCAATTATGAGATTCACCTGAATTAATGATGAGCTACGCTGAAAAGGAAGAAGAACGAAAAAAAAACTCGTCTTAGTTGGTCGCCGATCCTCAGAGCTCAACTCAGACCGATCCTTGCTGAAGTAAAATACCCAGTGTTACCTTGTTGAAAAGTAATCTTCTTGACGGTGATTGTCTATATTAAATTACACAAGGTGTGTATTATATTGGTGGATATCAAAAAGATTATGGTGTACTCGATACCCTCGTCATTTCATGGCAGAGTTCTTATCGCTTAAGTCATTTTTTATAGTGGCTCATGAGTTTGTCCATCCACGACAAGGCTATTTGAAAGTAAACCATGTTGCATATGAAACACCCTAAATAAATAGCCCTTTTTATTTTTTTAGTTTTTTAATATTGGACTAAATAAGGGCCAATTGAATTAAAAAATCTCAACGGATAATCTTTTGTAGCGATCACTCGTAGTTAGTTCAAAAACTTTCTCATGATACAATGGATAATCCACTATAATGATTTATGATTATCCGAACACTACGGGAAAAATAGTGATCTACAACTGTAGATTGACAACTCGTATATTTAAAGTTGTAAAAGGTGGCATGTTTTACAACCTTTTCCAAACAAAAAGTTTTCAAAGTAAAAAACGTCCAACTCTTAGGACCAGAGAGGACCAAAGAGTAGTGACGAGAATCAAAACCACAACGGTTTGTGTGAAAAGGGTTGCAGAGAGAAGTGACCACCTTTAGACTTTATAACTCATATCTTAAAGGTAGTGAATAACTGTATAACAACACACATAAAGGTTGTTGAAGATAAAAAAAAATTATTAAAAATGTTCTTGGAGAGATTCGAACTCAATCCTACTGTGTGTTAGTACAAGTCATCAACCATCCTTCCGGATTCACAATATTGGTAGATTTGTGCTTTTTTTTTCTGATCAATATTCACAACCTTTACAAGGGTTGTAAAATGAAAAATTGACTTTGAAAAAAAAAAGGCTAAGGTGAATCGAACCTGAACCTCCCCTGTGTAAGACTGGGATTCCAACCACCCTTCCACATTTACATGTCTGATTATACTACATCTACATCTATATTCAACAAGAATTTCAACTGATCCTTAAAAAAAAAGGCCAGCAAATGCGCCATTCTGCCTGAAACATACAAGGCATTCTCTGAATTATACAAGGCTTGCAATCATATTTCAATCAACACTCACAGTACCAGATTCTATATCTCAAAATCTAAATGAATGAAACAAGTGGAGGTGTATTTATATCACGGCGAAGTACGGATTCATGCAGAAGTTCGGTGAAGCAAACACCGGAGTCATGAAGAAGGCACAAATGCTCAAATTTTAGACTTTACATAAGATATTATTTACCCTTTTTTTTAAGCCAAATACGAGTGGGAACCAGCTCAATAGCCTTTTTCTCTCCTCCTTTATGCGGACTTGAGGCTAGAAATGATAAATGAGATATCATTTCAATGAGCGGAGACCAAAGAGAGTTCATCTCCAAGAGAAATAGATAGCATATCATACCAACAATATTATAAGTCATACAAATAATGCAAACGAGATAAATAAATCATGTGTTACACGCCTAGGGTAGCTATTTAATTTGTAGAAACTTCCCCAGCTTTTCTTTTCTTGTGATGAAGATAGCATACGAAGCCCATGTAAAATCTCCACATTGTTCACATACAAGGTAAGCTATGTACTTGTGTGCTGGATTGTTGCATATTTTTCGAAGTTGGAGTTTCGTAATTGCAGTCAAGAGAAGCATAGCCTGGCAGTGCGATGGACAATTTTTGTAAGAGTGATCATCTTCTCCCACAAGCATCTGCAGCCTTTCTCGATGGCAACAACAACAACTTGGCTTTGCAAGGGTCGAGGCTACTACTAAACCATTAAAAGTAGGTGCAGGTAGGTATGGTGCACTTGAAAAACATTTTTCCATAGGTTTCGGCTTGTTTTAGATCGGTAAATTCTCTCCCACACCATTACAAGGAACATTCTGCACCTAGAATAAAGCCAGGACACACTTTTGTCTCATGATTCCCTTGTTCACACATAGCACACTCGGTTAGGATTTGTTTATTCTCATCTTATAATTGCTATTGTTGTTGCTACTACTGCTACTCTCCTGATTCTTTCACACCTCCACCCATGACTAATTCGGTGTTTTTAAAGGCTAATTAAAGAAAATTTCTAAAATCTACACATGTTCCCACCGATTCACTTAAAAGCCTAAGTGTTTGTAAAGCCCTAATTCAAGTGTTGGATAATCTTGTTAGCTAGGACTAATTTTAACCGTATCATCATTCTCAATATACTAGCAGCTAAACAGAACTGAAATCAAAATAATAAACCCTAAAATGGGTTATAGAATCGGACTCGGTAGGTGAATAAACCTTCTTTTCCTTAACATATCGAGAAGGTGTTGGTGGTGTGATAGGAGCCTAAAATACATCCTTTGAATGTCAATTTATTACGCTTTTCTTAGCTATCTTCTTGTATTTTTCGTATATTATGCTTTGTTTGCCTTTGTGAGGTATTTTGGAGTCATGCTACATGAAAGAAGCGAAATAGAGCTTATTGTGGTGTTTAGAAGCCTTGGATATCGACAGTAGTCAAAGTATAGACTGGTGGAAGTCTATTTTCATCGCATACAAGAATTGCTAGAGCACTGCAGGACATTTATTACCTGTGGCCACCTCCTTCTTATTTAACCTAGCATACTGGTCGACTACTTCATCAATCCTTCACCACTTGACCAACTTCTTATACTCTTCACATGGCTCTCTGCTTCGCACCTTTGCATTCTTTTCCTATTTCAATTATCTTCAAGATGGTGATGAGAAATCCTTAATTTGAATGAGTTAAGATCTGGGCCTCTGTCCGCCTCTTGATTTTGAGCGTTTTGCTCCTTTTCGCCGCACTTCTTCCACTTCTCTTGGACTTGGGCACTTGATACTTGGAATACTTCTCTTCTTAGCTCTTTTCAAAGACTTCTCAGAGCTCCTTTTGGATGATTCACCTAATAGAGACAAATAAGAAAAAACAAGAGTAATAATACAAATACATGCAAGAGTAATAGCTAAAACAAGTATGGAATGGACAATAAAATCATATGAATTATGCACTTATCACCAGTCTGCAGCGCATCACATCGGACATATCACGATCCACACACTATGGCTTGCGTATATCATGCCATCACATTCACCACGACTGGGTTGCTGTATTGTTTGCTTGTTTAAAAGTTTATCTTGTCTTTTATTTGTTTCACCATGAACTCCGTAGCTAATTTGCATTGATTGTATTTCAAAACTATGCGTGATATGGGTTTTAATCAATTTTCGAAGTTAATATTTCTTTCTCAATATTGCTTTATTGTTTGTCTTCTACGAGCGATTATGACCATGGATTGTTTGCGCGGGTAGTTAAAAGGCCAATTGAAATCTTGTTTGCAATACTAATGCTTGGTTTGCTTGTTTAAAAGTTGATCTTGTCTTTTATTTGTTTCACCATGAACTCGGTAGCTAATTTGCATTGATTGTATTTCAAAACTATGTGATATGGGTTTTTAATCAATTTTCGAGTTAATATTTCTTTTTCAATATTGTTTTATTGTTTGTATTCTACGACGATTATGACCATGGATTGTTTGCAGGGTAGTTAAAAGTGCCAATTAGAAATCTTGTTTGCAATACTAATACTAGATTATTAAGCCGTAATCCATAATTGTTATGGTGATTTAATCATAAGTAGCAAAGCATCAACGCTACAATGAAATGTTGTGGATTTTGACGTGTAGATGACAATCCTAAGTTAACATGTCTAACTTACTGAGCATGTTGTTAGGATCAATTCGATCATGAACATACCGTTAGTTAAGTTACACTAGAGAGCTTATTCAAAGTGGCTTGATTGACTAGACACGTAGTAGAGAACTTATTCTACGAAGTGACTTTGGAGTTTAATGGACTTTTTGAACTTATAACTTGTCTAAGATTGTTAGTAAACGTATTTTGAAGAAGATTCGTGTTCACTAGATAGAGAAAGATCCCCTAATCATTCTCATCCCCATTGTTCACTTTCATATTTGTTTTGTAGTTTTTGCATTATTCATATTTTCGTAAATTAAATCGATAACTTTAGCCTCAACTCTCCGTAGAACGAACCCGCTTGTTATTGTGCTACTTGTTAGTGTAAGAAGAGTAAGGAATATATTTTTTGTGAGTTTGACACTGTCATGGTGAAGAAATCTTAGCTCGATCTATTGATGGGTTTTTAAAATTTCGTGGTTCAGAGATGAAGGAGGAGGTTCATGAGGATGGAGGAGGAAAAATGAAGGAAAAAAGATAAGTGAGGAGGGAATAAGCGATGGGGAGATTGAATAGATAAGAAGAAGAGGATAAATGTATCTTCCATGAAACCTTTTATACGAGTTGTAAAATGAAAAATAACTTTGAAAAAAATGAAGCTCAAGTGAGTCGAACTGAGCCTCCTTCATCCAAGTCTAAGATTCTAACCATTCTTCCACATTTACATGTGTAATTATATTCTTACATTTACTTCTATATGTAACAAAATTTCAACTATGCCTTTAAAAAAGAGAGCAAAGAAATGCATCACTTTGGCACGAAACATACTAGGCATTCTCGAATTATACAAGGCTCGCAATCACATTTCAATCAACACTCACAGTACCAGATTCATGCAAGTTTTGGTGAAGCAAACACCAGTCCTTAAGAAGTCGCAAATGCTCAAAGTACCGAAGTATATTGATCCGCAAAAAGCAAGAAATTGACCGCAAAAAAATAGCCAACTACGTAAATGAGACCGCATGATTCAAGTAACCAATTTCGCGCATTACTTACTGTAAAACTGCATTTAGAACTCAGTAAATCACTTTTTCTCTCCTCCTTTATCCTGGCTTGAGACTCCAAACTGAAATGATATATCATTTCAATGGCGGAGTCAAAAGGGGGTTCATCTCAAGAGAAACAGATATCATACCAACAAATTAATATTGCAAGTCATAATTAAAGAGAAACAAAATAACATGTCATTTTAGAAGCAAAAATACTAATCAAGCAAAATGAAAGAAACAAAGTACCCAATTCAAGAGGAAATGAAAATAGTAAACCCACCACTGGCACTTCTTTTCTTTTTCTTATTCTTTTTGTTCTTCTTCTTGTCTAACCACTAAGATAGGTTCAAGATCGGTCTTCATAACTACCGGCCTCGTCATCCATTCGCAAGCTAAGATTTGAAGGATCCATCGGGTTGGAAACTTGTGTATTCGTGTTCATTGTATTCCTCTAATTCATGGAAACCCCTAGGTGGTGGTTTCAACATCACAAACCAATTGGATGCATCCGACTCTCGATAATAGAAAACTCATCAGGATTATGACGCTAAAATGAATGGATCATTCGATATTGGTTCTTATGTCGACATAAGTCGACTAATGTAAAGCTCTGTTTCTAGTTTGACACAAAAATAGGTGTGAGCCTAGTCACATTTGAATACGGGAATTTGAAACATATGCGGTAGTCCAACACGAGAATTTGTTCTAAAACACCATGAAACCACTCTGCTTATTTTGATGATGTCGCAACTAAATATTTTGACTCAATCGAAACACCACTGCTTTGTGTGACTCTTTGAATATCCTTCGTGATAAACCTTGACCCATTTATTTCGCAAGTCTTTTATATGATACACATTTTTCTAAAGGACCATATGCCAACCACTTACCGTATTTGATACTCGATATGCCTTGACTAATTTACATTTTAACCTATATAAATATAATTTAGTTAGCAAAACACAAGTGACCACATTAATGGGCGCAAGCTCTATGTTTTGGCTTGATAAAAGCTAAAAAGTGACCACAGTAATGGGCGCAAGCTCTATGTTTTGACAGAATCATCTCTAATACTCGAAATATAACTTGTTTGTGGGTAATGCAAAAAGAGATATTACTCGAAAGAAAATGAATCTAAATTGCAAACATCTAACAAATGACCAAGTGGTGGTGCACGTACCTTTTCCGTATCCAACTGCAAATGTGTCGAGTGTATGGAAAGGAGTTGGTCTTCAGCAAGCGCGATATCTAAGATCTTAACCTCATCCATACATTCTAATAAGAAGAATAATATGATTAAGACCCGTAAAGGTATTAACCGATAACAATTTGAAATGAACATATAACGTCATACTTACATTCTATATGGGTGGTGCAATGCGTTAAAGCACAAATCTATGAGCTGATATTCATCAAATCACTACAAATATACACTCGAACACCTTTGGAAAGAGGACGCCTCTACGGCGGGAATCATGTTGATTGTCTTCATTACTGGCTCGATGTACTTCTCCTTCATATGCTTTGTCCCATGAACATCACAATACCCGACGTACTCCATTCCCGTGTAACACTGCTATACATTCTTCGGAGCTGTGCGTAGTTTTTTACGTATTCTTTGAATGTCTTCATGTACTCGCGATATTTTAACATTGTATACTTAAGTTGCTTTTTCGTTTTACATGAAATAAGAAAACAAAAGTATTAATACTAATGAAACAAGTAATACCTTTCAAATGGATACATCCAACGATATTGCACGGTCCACATAAACGCACTTCCCCCGAACAGGTGAATTGTCATATACCATCACATCCAAAAAATGATGGAGGGAATTACATCTCCAAACATACACAAAGTCTCAGCAATTTCTTCTTCAAGTTCTAATAATCTAGTAGAGATCAACCGTCCTTTGGCATATTTCGTTAAAATAAGAACATAATCGGTAAATTGCGGTATTTGGCCCATCGGTAAAAGTCCCTTCAAAGCTACGGCCTACTGTAATATTTGTTACATAAGAACATGGTAATCATGAGCCTTCATGACACCCAAGCAACCATCTTTCGAGAAATGCCTCCTAAGATCGAACTATACCCATATGGAACCTTCAAATTTCTCATCCTATTATAAAAATAAAGCCTTTCCCTTTTTGCTTAGAGTTACATGGTGTCAGTGGAAGCCACGTTTTGCCATTTATTTCTTTTGGATGCAATTCTCTCTTGATTCCCATACTTTTCAGATCATTACGGAATTTATGCCATCTTTTGTTTTGTTATTTATATTCAATATAGCACTAATGACACTTTCACGTATATTTTTTCCATATGCATAACATCAATATTATGCCGTAGTAAAATTTCTTATATAGGAAGGAAGAAACATATATAAAATAAAAAGTATGAGCATGCAAGTCACTTGGTTAGGAACCTAGCACTAAGATTTACAATGCAGATAGGAATTTAAGAGTGAAAAGAAGATAATTTGAGGTTAGAATTTACTTTCTGTTTGAGGGTAAAAACTGGTTCTGTTATTTTTGGTAAATTTGGGTGTGTTGATGAGAAACGAATTCAAACCCTAAACAATGCACCGCACGGGAGTACTTTTAGATTCAAGAGATAAATATGAACAATTCTGGCCTAAACCAAGAAATTGTCGCTCCGCGACTTGCTTGGGTCACAAAGTGAAGGAGAAGGGTTGATCTTAGGGAGGAAGCGAAGAAGGTGTTGAGATCAAAATATTAAATTTTTGAAGGTGTGGATATTTATGACCTGCGTATTAGAAAATGGTTTCCGGATACTTGTTAACAACACTTGTGTTCT
>JAJJWW010011354.1:0-76264 GCA_023531295.1 Papaver armeniacum | reverse complement strand
GAGCATCACGAGCGTTCATCTTCTCCCAGCACGAATGGAGGGTCCCAGATTAGATTAAGCAAGTCCGGTCATACCAGCATGACCAACGTGGGCCCGTCTATCCCCTCACCTGATCGGCCAAGGCATATCATGCCTGGCTATCCCAAAACGCGCGTCCAAACTTGCGTGGTTACACTTCCCAAATTGCAAACTGATCTCGACCACTCAACTTCACCGAACGATTTGAGTGGCTTAGATCACATTTTCATGGGATAGTCAGGTATAGGCGTGAACACCAGCCTACCACCTACACGCCAGACTGATCGACCAAGACCGACCAAGATTTGTCGTCATGGAACGCGCGTCCAAACTAGGCATGTCACGCGGTTTCCAATTCCTTTGCGGCAATGGATTTCTGCCGCAAACCGATCTCAAACACCCCTCTTTGCCGGTCAAATCGAGTGGCCTAGATCGCGCCGTTATGGGACAGAGAGGTACGGACGTGTACACCGGCATGCTGTTTACACGCATAACGGTCGGTCCTTTCCAAAACCCTTCCCATGCTTGGTTTCGACCAAGGCAAGAGTGATGCTGCGCACCTCTTCAAAACCCCGATTCCATCAACGGTCGCGAGATGAGTGTCTCAAGATCATCTCGTCCGTCCCGGCTTCACCGGCTTGGTTATACAACCCTGGTCGGAGTTAACCGGGTCGGTGAGGCGTCATGGTAATCACCACCCATCACTCTACCACACCAGGATGCAGTACCTGCATAAAATACACATGATACTTCACAAGTATCAACTTCCTGAATAACGCAGTTATTCAATTTAGCATTACATGCTACCTTTTATGGATCCCACGATCCACACACTCGAGACATCAATCATGTCACAAACTGGGGGATACATACTGGGGTATTGGTCTGGCGGTTTACAGCGTGCAGCGTGCAACGCGCCATCACAAGAACGTGTCAGGAAGTCATGGACGGTTAGAGATGACAGGAGAAGTGGGCAAGACTGGTCGTGTGACACCAGCACACACCTCCACTACTCCATCATTCCACTTCCTCTACTTCCCACGAGAGACGTGAATAAGGCTCAAATGACTTGTATAAATAGATTCTCCTACCTATTTTCCAACACAGGAGAAAAACTGGAGACAAGAGAGAAAAAACAACACAAGTCCAGACGAGACAGAAACCAAGTGTTAATACAAAAACGTATTCAAACACCCAGAGCTTGCTTGCATCAATCGTAAGCCTGCTCACCTTTCTGTTACAAGTCATAAGCAAGCCAACACCTTCACAATCTCAACACCTTCTTCGCTTCCCTCCCTAAGATCAACCCAATCCCCTTCACTTTGTGACCGAAACAAGTCTGGAACGGCCATTTCTTGGTTTAGGCCGGACTTGCACAGATTGATTTCCAAATCTACAAGCACTCATCGCGCAGTGCATTTGTTTAGGGTTTAGATTCATTCCTCATCTACACACCCCAAATTACCAAATCCGGCAGGAATAGTTTTCACCCATAAACACATAGCATAGAAGGCATTCAGAGGAACTTATATTAAGTGAATATACGCGAGGCGCCGAAATTCATAGAACATCTGGGATGGTTGCTACATTCGCCAGTCTGGATAAATTTCATGTAAGTGTATTGAGCGGCTCAATAAGTATGCCAGTGGAGAGCTTAGCACACGTGGCTCTGTTTCCTTGCAGAGTGAAGTCACATCAGATACAAGGTTTTACGATTTTAATCTTAATCTAAAAACCATAATCAACAATAAGATATGATGATGCTAGTATGAGGATTTTCTAGTCGGTATGCCTAATTTCTTTGTGGAGTTGCCTAAAGTCCAGTATTTAGTGGTAGTAGGGTACTGTAAGACATTGGGCTTGAAATTATAGAAGCATGGATTGATCATTTAGGGAACTCTTGATAAAATATTTCTCTAGATTGGAAAATGTCTAGCAGTTCCACTTTGGAGCCAAGTTACCTCTCCTGAAGTGGTTAGTCTACCATGTCGAGAAAAAAAAGTTGCTAAGAGTCTGTATATGATTTCAGTGTATACTTAATTAAAAATTATATCCTCCAAACCCCAAAGATGGATAGTTGTAGCGTTATACTCTTTGGGTTTTTGGTGGGATCCGAAGATATACTAGTGCATTCAGTTTGGCCTTTGGACAAAATAATTATACTACTTTTGAGATGGTTGATGGTGACAAAGCTTACTTCTTGTTTTTAGAAATTAAATTTAGCTTTGTGAAAGATATAACTCCTACACATTGGCTTAATATCTGCTTAGTGCTTCTATCTGACAAGATTTTGAGATTTTCCGGTCCAACAATGCATTTGGGCTTCTAGTATTGGCATCTATTATGAAAACTGGCAGATACACCACATTATAATGCCATGAAGTTTGAGTGCCTCATCCCCTTGGGAAAGTTTTCATGTGCAATAAAATATACTGAGTAGCCTTCTAATATAATAAATTGGGTGGAAACTATATCGATCGTATAAAATAAATTGAGTTTTCTTTCTTGCCTTTTAAGAAGTTTATCAATATGCCACTTTTATCAAAATTACATTTCATTTAAAAACTGAATGCATAGCCATAACTATTAATAATAATTTACACCAAATGGCCGACATTAAGTTGGTGGTAAAAGTAGACAAAATGGGATAGGAGTCGGTAGTTCTGTGGTATACTCTATTTCGTTTTTAGTTCCCCCGAGATACATAATTAAATTATACCATGAAAATACATCCATTTTGAGAAAGAAATTAACACAAGTTACTTCTACTTTAATGTATAATTATACTCGTGAATGATTTCTATTTTCTTTTCAGCTTGCAATACAATATACAGTAGTCCGTGTGCAACATTTTCCTTTGAAGGGAGATAACAAAACAAAATTGTTGAATCCACTTTAAATGGTGCAGTCTGAGGTGTTGAGTGAAGATAGAGACAAGTACATGTTCACGAACCTTAGAAGTTTTCCTGGAAAAGTTTTAGCAGCGGTTAGGATGGCTCACATGGATGAAATTGGACTATTTTGGAAGTTCGGGGAGGAGGATGATAAGAGCGACGTCTGTTAAATCTGCAATTGAGGGTTAGTCACGGTGATTTCGTTTTAATACTCGATTTATTTATTGTTCGGAGTTTGCAGTGTGATGCATATATCACCCGATTAATATCCGTTAGTTTCATGTAATTGCAATTGATGATGAAATTGAATTAGACTAACAACTCTTCTTGTGGTCCTATTTTTTGCAGGATTTCGTCTAAGAATATATTTGACAGGGAGCATTCAGTTGGAATTCAAGAAGTTGCAGGAATTAGTTACGCTGTAAGAGTATAACATGTGCTTAGAATTACCCATTTTTTTAAACGAAAATCTTAGTTACCCATTTTAATTTATACGACCAGCGCACCAGTAAACCCAATTTATTTTATACGACTGTATGGAAAACGATATGTGTTCTTCTTTTCATGCATTTTGCTGTCTAGACAGTACATTTATGAAGAAATGTTATGGAACTAATTGTTCCAAACAGATGTATCCTTTGTATGATTTTTTTTTACTGGACTTCGTTTATGGTGGGTACGAATTACAAGTGCATATTCAGTTTGTAAGAATATTTCTTTAAATAGAAATATCCTGTGGGGCCATGTAATAACTTTTGGTTAATTAAGAATATTGATAAATATTTCGGTTACCATTCTTTGGATTATTTCCTATTAACTCTTCCTTGATGGACGATCGATATTGAATGCTAATTCTAAACCTAGGAACCTTGGTTCTCCTTCTACCTATAAAAGGAACTCAATAGCCATTAGTATTGGTTCGAGAATTTTACTATTGATTACATAAAAGGGTCAAGAAGGAGAAACCAAGATATTCCACTGTATTCTACTCTACGGGTGTGCTTGCGGCCTTAGAATTTCTTGGATTCAATCAATGGCTTCATCAGGTATTTTAAGATTATCATGTTGTTCGAAGATCCGACCGTTATGTATATAAAATATATCTTATATTTGGCATCTAGTGCCCGGTTTAGAACTCCATGATTTTCCAAATATAAGATTTATTTTATATACGTAATGGTCGGATCTTCGAACAACATGATAATCACAATACGCATAGTTGTGTTAAAGTAAAATACCTGATGAAGCCATTGATTGAATCCAAGAAATCCTTCAAGGCTGCAAGCACATCCGTAGAGCAGAATACAGTGGAATATCTTGTTTCTCCTTCTTGACCCTTTTGTGTAATGAATAGTAAAATTCTCGAACCAATACTAATGGTTATTGAGTTCCTTTTTGTTAATAGTGGTTTTAAGTATAGGGAGAAAACCGTAAAAGTCTGTCTATCTGACCCGGCATCAGAAGTAGTAGACCTTGATATGTCTATATTCCGCAAGGAATTTGGAGAATATATCAGAATCTGATGAGTGCCTATGTCTCTCTTCATATTATATTAGAAACTCAAGCTCCTAGATGAATTGTTCACTAGTATAGAGTCTAATGAGTATCTAAGCTCCTAGTTTCATTACTCACTAATGCCGGAGCATGCCGAGTATTCATTCTATGCTATGTTCCCCGGCCGAACTCTTGATGTTGACATGACATGACAATTAATGTTCGCTCGCAACTGAGTAGCATTAATTTCCCGAAGTGTCAGGATTAAGATATGCATGTAAATACTCAATTAGAGACACGCAAAGTTATGCTGCCCTCTGAAACATAATTACTGAATTTGTATGAACGCACAAAATTCACCAGAAATTGATTGATTCTGTGTCAGCTCACAAAATTCAATCTTTCTAACATAATTTTATTAATTTACAAAAATTAGGCTTTTTGCGCCCTGCACGATAGTTCGAACCCTATTGTTCGAAACTAAACCTAGGCAAACTAGGAAATTGATCCATCAGGTAGGAGAAATATCCTACCAAAAGTCAGAAAACAAGAAATAAAGAGGAACTGCGGCAAGTAAGAGCAGCGGAAAAAGGAGGCGTGGCCGCTACTTGGCCGACCGATTTGCTTCAGCAGGCGCCACCTGTGACCGGCTGGCCACGCCCCATGTTGTTGCTTGCCGGCCCCTTTCCCATCGATCAATCTGATTGCTTTAAATGCGCCACACAGACTTTTAATAAAGTTAGAAGTTTGCTAGTCGACACACTTAATTCCTTAAGGAAATTAATATAGGATGCCTATGACAGTCTTAAAACGATCATGGCCGTACGTTTTGGCCACTCGATTTATCAAGTCTAGCCACTTATTAACACGGTCAGACAATTACCACCACACACACCGGCGGGCCCATTAATGCATTGGCCAATCGGAATCCTTCCAACTCGCCAACATAGCCACTAACCGATTGCTCAAGGTTAGTTGGCCGCGCGACTTGCAAAACCCTAATTTCTATTAGGAAACATTACATTACTGCCGCAAAATGATCTCGGCCGTCCAACTTCGCCAACCGAATTGACCGGCCTAGATTCAATTCCGATCGACGGATAAGACACGGATACACTCACTAGCAGACAGACTATAACGCTGGCTGGTCGAATGATCCACAACATGCGGCCAACAACAAAAACCGTTGGCCCAAAATGGGTTGGCCACACGGCTTTTAAAACCTAAATTAAATCAACGGCAGCCGTTAACTGCCGCAAATCATATCGACCTCCCAACTTCGCCAGACGAATCGGCCAGCCAAACTCTTATTTTAGGCGTTCAACAAGATGTGGCCATGATCACCGGCCACCCCTTTTCCATAAGGAACTATCAGCCAAATCGCGGCCTGCCTATATGGATCCAAAACGATCGCCCCAAAATTGCTGGCCGCGCTTCTTATAGAGGTCTTAAATAAATTAGCGGCAACCAATAACTGCCACAAATCATCTCATCCATCCAATTTGGCTAGCCAATTTAACCGGTCTAGATTTAACTTGGACCGACCAATAGGATGTCAAAATGGCTACTAGCCATCACTCTCCTACAGGGACCGACCGGCCTACCTTTGGCGTGCATAAATAGCACCCAGCAGCTTCCTAAAAGTGGTTTGTCATGATCCTTTTAAGACACTAGGTCTCGCGACCTACCATGATAGGCTCAATACAACGATGCTTCACATGTATCGATTATTTTGAGCTGCTTGCTTAAAAGCGATCATGCATCGAATGCATACGATATTTTATGAGTATCGGTTTCAAAAATAACTTAGTTATTTAACCTAGTGGCGTCACATGCTATTCTTTGCGGTAAGTCTCATGACTTGGCTCGTCATACATAACTACCCGCCACCTAGCTTGCGCATGATTGGTCTGAATAATTAGGAAAGACCCACTCAGCAACTTGCTACATATTTTCTATAAAATACTCGAGACATCAAACATGTCATGAACTGGGGGATGTTCATCAGGGTATTGGTCTGGCGGTTTACAGCGTGCGGCGTGCAACATGCCCATTATGAGAAAGTGTCAGGAAAGGCTGAAAGTTAGTGGCAGCAGAGAAGTAGTAGGTGTAACTGACTGTTCTTCCCCTTATAGTAGGGACGTGGTTTTCAACATTTTACACGATCCCAACTTTTCCATCACTCAACTACTTCCACTTCCTATGAGATCAGGGTGCGTTCAATTATGACTTGTATAAATAGGTTTTCAACTTATTTCAACCAACAATTGTTATCAACACAGTATCCAGAAAACACAAAGGAACTCATAGCTTACGTTCCGCAAGCGAGTTCCACATTCTGATACAATTCATAAAACAACCATACCTTCAGAGTTAACCATTCTGATCTCAACACCTTCTTCGCTTCCCTCCCTAAGATCAACCCTTCTCCTTCATTTTGTGACCGAAGCAAGGATGGAACGACCATTTCTTGGTTTAGGCCAAAATTGTACAGATTTATCTCTTGAATCTAAAGTACTCACGTGCAGTATATTTGTTTAGGGTTTAAATTCGTTTCTCAGCGGCACACCCAAATTTACCATTTCTAGCAGAATCAGTTTTCACCCCAAAACAACTGGCGACCACAGTGGGAGATTAATCTCTCGATTGCAAAAAATCATTTTCCCAATTTCATTTTCAATTTCTTAAATTTCTCAAGATGGTTGATCTTAGGAATGGTTCAGAAACCCTCAATCTCAATTTTACTTCTCCTAGCACTGACAATACTTCACATGTTATTCATGAATCTGTTCTTTCATTTAAAACCCTTGTCGAGGCTATGGAGTCTCAATATTTAACAACTATTCACGATTTGATGAAAATCCTGAATGATATTGTCAGGGATCAAGCTATTATTGTCAAGACACAAGACGGAGTATTTACGCTTTTGAAAGTCCTCACGGATCAACTATCAAAGGGACCAACACGTATTCATTCTGGAGGAAACGCCATCAACAATTCCTTTTGGATCAATATTGATGGTAGTAGCCCTTCTTCCAAGATTCATATTCCTATTCCTGGTGAGGAAGATGAAGCCTATGGTCACGTTGAATGGAAAGGTATCCACCTACCTAACTTGTCTACTCATAAAGATCAAGAGATGTTTCCTCAAGCTCAGAAAGAAGACTCGTGGGATTTATCACGTTCTCATCAGAGTCCTCACAATGAAAAGGTGATTTCATTATGTGCGTCCTTCTTGGAAAATATCAATTCCCATACTGCAACAGAAGCTGCTAAGAGATCCGCTGCTATACTCAGTCGATCTGAACCATCCCAGAATGAAGAAGCTCGTAAAGATGTTCAGGAAAGCAGGAGTCCTTCCAATAAAAGATCCAACCTCCAGTCAATCGCTAGTGAAGGAGGAAAGAGAAAAGCTCCAGCAGCGGAACAACAATGCAAATGTGCATCACCAACGCATCAGACTGCTCCACCCCGGAAGGCCGCAGTTAATACTTCTGCGCAACAATAAGAAACTGGAGATGTTGCTCCAAACTTCCCGTTCCCGATCGAGGAAGTAATTGAACTCCTGGAAGTATGGATTCAAGATGATGCCATCAAAATACCTTCTATCAGGCGCCCACCAACTGAGGAAGAAATGGCAAATCCCAAATATTTTCGTTACCACAGGATCATCAATCATCCAACCAATGAATGCAACAAATTGAAGCGCATTTTTAAAGAAAAGGTAGATGCAGGGGAACTTCAATTAGGCACTAAAGGAGTTCACAAAGACCCTCTTCCCGTCAGGAGCTGCATGATTTCTGGGGACTCCGTCCACAAAACCGTACAATCTATGATAGAGCATTTATGTGAGATTCTGTATTTCTCCAAGACACAACGTCAAGACATATTTGCAGCCCTCAACCATGTTGTATCAGGCAAGCGGTTGTTTCCAGCCATGGAAGCCGCTCCCAAACCCCAATCTCTCTTGGAAAGCACGACTTATAGATGCAATGGGGACTCCTAGCCACTGCTCACTTGAAGGATGTCGAGTTTGACAACACACTGATTGACGCGGCCTCTGACTTCAACATTGTCACCGTCAAGACTCTGAGAGCTGCAAGGATTTCAAAGCAGGAAGCCGTTTACTATCCAACCATAATCAAAAACTCAAAAGGAGAGTCCAGAGACGCTTACGGGTACATCAATCTCGAAATCAAGGTGGGAGATGCTATAACACACGCCAAATTTCATATAGTTAAAGAGTACCCTAATTATGATATGGTCCTGGGGCGCTCATGGATACACGACAACAAGGCGAATCTAGGAGTATGTCATTTGCCAGTGTCTATACCTGAAAGGGTCTCCAACAAGCCATCCAATCTTGAAGACTATTTGTTGCCATATCAGCAACTCGTGAATATGACGGATCTGCCTGAAGAGAGCGCATCAACATTTGTTTGTAGATTCCGGAAACAAGTAAGTCTTATTGAACAACCATTTTTACGACCAGTCACTCCTCCACCCGCCAAGGCTTGGGGACTTGATCCGATTATCAACTCAGCCGTCACTAGGAGATGTGAATGTGATACTGGTCTTTTCAAGTTTTTTATCAAGATTTTAGAATCTGTCACGGTCAAAGATTGGGAATCTAATAATCAAGTAACGGTGCAACGTCCGAACCCGTTTCAAGTTGGAGATATGGTAGTGAGAGGTGCTGCTCAACCTTCTCCGTCTGATTCCGCAGAAAGGAAAGACGAGCCATACCTAGTGGCAGAAGTTATTTTGGGAGGTTACCGTAAGCTCATCAATGCAGACAAGCTAGAAGTCGTAGTAATACATACCCGATGGCTCAAATCCTTCAATACCTAAGCTGTCACGCCACCCTTTCCTCCAACATTCCTTTTAGTTTTTCTAGCAATTTATCTTTTCATGCAATATTTGTAATTCCTACAAAATAATTGCACTGCTTGCATTCATAATTAGGGTTTCAATTTGTCAATTAATCGAAGCATCATTTCCCTTTAAGAAATCTCTTTACTCCTGAATCATCTCAAGCCAAAGTCTCGAGTAAACCCAAACCCTCGTAAAATCATTACCCATTGGTTCAAAACCAGAAAAAATAAGACCATGAAAGAGATATCTCATATCTTTCAAAAAGTACCGAAGAGGGGAATACATAAAGGAAAAGAAATAGCAAGATGACCAAAGGAAATCATCAAGCAGCCAGTACATTCTTCTTAGGGAAAGCGTCCTTCGTGCAGTCTGCTTTAACGACGAAACGACCTCTCAGTCACCACCTCATTGTGCCTATACCTCGGAAAGAAGTTTCGCCATATGCAATTTCCAGATTTTTGGAAAATCCCTTCATGGAATCAAGAAGCAGCGAACTGGTGCATGTGTTACTCCCATATTGCAACTACTTCTTCAGACGTGTCCAATCACGTCACACGCGCTATTGATTGGAAGTAGAGCCTCCACACCTAACAAATACGGCTCTTGAATTTCTTGTTTACGGAAGCACAATACATGTGATATACAAGGGTAATATCAAATGGAAGTTACAGGTTCGTGGCCGAATCCTCGATCTTCATCATTGCGTCCCCTACTTCAAGCTATTGTTATTAGGGTTACATATGATAAATATCATCATGGAAGCGGTATCCGGTCACATGAAAGGAAAACACATCACCACTTATGTGTGTCGCCTTCCCATCTGCCACATCACCTACTTAGAACTCAGCACTGCCTAACCAAGGCCTGCTGTTGATGGTGGATTTTCATTTAAGGTTAAAATTGTAAAAAACCAGAAAATTATGCGCTGACATCTTGTAAAAGATAAGTCAATCAATAAGTGTTGGATACTCCCTCACTTAATTCACCAAGAATGGATCATGTGGCAACAATCCCATTCTCGTGAATACACGAAATTCATCCAGGTTGGAGCATGTAGCAACAATACCATATACCCTGTGAATTTCTAGCATTATTAATTAATACGCAATCAGCCTTGTATTTCCTGTACTCATTATCAGTGCGGAATGACGACTGAGTATTGCTCTTACAGAGCAACACGAACCTCCAAGCATTATAATGAAACCATATACGAAATACCCGTGCATGTGCCGACTCTCAATGTGTTATACTAGCCCTATTGAGCCCCTCTCGGTGTGTTATACTAGCCCGATTGAGCATTCGGGCTGACCGTATCAGTCCGGATATGATCACAGTCATCCAACTCCACAAGCATGATTGGATGACCCAGATCAATTCCATCACCCCCAAGAAGGTATGGAATATCCACTGCCGAACCGACGCGGACCCCGCATGGTCGGCCTCCCCAGAGATTGGCCTAGCTTGCCAAAACGTCCAAACCATAGCAGTATGGGCGGAAAACCCTAAAATTAGGGTTTGCGGCATATTACATGTGTCGCAAAACAGTCTCAACCATCCATCTTCGCAGGTATAGATGGAGGGTGTAGATGAAGATTCAAAGGGCCCAGAGCATGTCAACACAATCACCATGGGCCCGCCTACATACCTGACCAATCGGTCAGGACCAACCATGGTTGGTTATCCCAATTAAATACGCCGAATGAAGCATTGACGCACGGCCTTGAAACCCAAAATTAGGGTTTTGAGCATCACAAGCGTCCATCTTCTCCGTTACAAATGGAGGGTCCAAGATTAGATTAAGCGAGTCCGGTCATACCAAAGATGACCACCGTGGACCCATCTATCCCCTCACCCAATCGGCCAAGGCATATCACGCCTGGTCATTCCAAGACGCGCGCCCAAACTAGCGTGGTCGCACCTCCCAAACCGCAAACTGATCTCGACCGCTCAACTTCGCCGGACGATTTGGATGGCTCAGATCACGTTTTCATGGGATATTCAGGTATAGGCGTGAACACCAGCTTACCACCTACACGCCAGACTGATCGACCAAGACCGACCAAGATTGGTCGTCTTGGAACGCGCGTCCAAACTAGGCATGTCACGCGGATTCCAATTCCTTTGCGGCAATGGATTTTTGCCGCAAACCGATCTCAACCACTCCTCTTTGCCGGTCAAATCGAGTGGCCTAGATCGCGCCTTTATGGGACAGAGAGGTACGGACGTGTACACCGGCATGTTGTTTACACGCATGCCCGGTCGGTCCTATCCAAAACCCTTCCCATGCTTGGTTTCGACCAAGCTGAAGAGTGATGCTTGCGCACCTCTTCAAAAACCCTAATTCCATCAACGATCGCAGATGAGTGTCTCAAAGATCATCTCGTCCGTCCAACTTCACCAGCTTGGTTATACAACCCTGGTCAGGAGTTAACTGGTCAGTGAGGCGTCATGGTAATCACCACCCATCACTCTACCACACCAAGATGCGATAGACATAAAATACACATGATACTTCACAAGTATCAACTTCCCGAATAACGCAGTTATTCAATTCAAAGATTACATGCTACCTTTCGTGGATCCACGATCCACACATTCCATACATCAATCATGTCACAAACTGGGGATACATACGGGGTATTGGTCTGGCGGTTTACGCTGCGTGCGGCGTGCAACGCGCCATCACAAGAACGTGTCAGGAAGTCATGGACGGTTAGAGATGACAGGAAGAAGTGGGCAAGACTGGTCGTGTAACACCAACACACACCTCCACTACTCCATCACTCCACTTCCTCCACTTCCCACGAGAGACGTGAATAAGGCTCAATGACTTGTATAAATAGGTTCTCCTCCCTATTTTCCAACACATGAGAAAAACAAGAGCAAGTACAGACAAAAACAGAAACCAAGTATTAATACAAAAAACCGGAACTGATAGCTTGCATCATGTAAGCCGGTTCAGCTTTCTGTTACAAGTCATAAGCAAGCCAACACCTTCACAATCTCAACACCTTCTTCGCTTCCCTCCCTAAGATCAACCCCATCTCCTTCACTTTGTGACCGAAACAAGTCTAGGAACGACCATTTCTTGGTTTAGGCGGGACTTGCACATGATTGATTTCCGAATCTACAAGCACTCATCGCGCAGTGCATTTGTTTAGGGGTTTAGATTCATTCCTCATCCACACACCCCAAATTACCAAATCCGGCAGGAATAGTTTTCACCCATAAACAATTGGCGACCACAATGGGAGGTTGATCTCTCGGTTGCACAAAATTGAATTCTCAATTTTTCGGTTTCCATCTCGCAATGTATCCGGAAACCACAGGTGGTTCAGATATCATGGGAAGTGTAGCTAGAATCTTTGGAGGATGTCTTGGCAAATCAGCGGTATCACTGAAGGCGGAGCGAGACATTTCTCCTTTTGAATGATATAGCAAAGACAATTACAAGAAGGGTCGGCAGCATCTACTCAAGCAAAGTGCAAGAAATGTTGAATCCTTAGTCGAGTCACACCTTTACCGGTGGAGAGGCAAAAGAGCGCGTAACCGCAGGAGACTCAGGAAAGATGAACAACATGGTCCAGTCAACAATGAAGAACCGAGACAAATCCACAGAGAAAAGGACTTGTACGGAGTACTACAACGTCTACCAGATAAAGAAAGGAAGCATGCATCCTATGGAGCCCTGTTAGAAGATTTATATCTCAAAACTCTTGTTGAAGCCCTAAGACCTGTCCAATCCGCATCGGCCTTTCATCCAAGCGAAGAAATGCTTGAGGAAGGAGAGATCGATCAGGAAATACGTGAATACAGAGGATGGGAGCGTTGAATTCGATCACTCAGCAGTGATATTACGACACCTTCCACATCCCTTTACCCAGGCAAGCGATCCGCGGATATGATGGCACTCGCAAATCTTCCAACTTCATCTTCGGAACGTGCTCCACATCAAAGCCACGTAGAGACATCACAACGCCCACTAACGCAGGAAAAGCTGGACTCGAAGTACCCACACTTTCCGTTCCCGATGGAAAAGATTTTGGAGTTGCTGGAGATGTGGGTACGAAATAGAGAGGTGGAACTACCTCCTGTATGGCGTCCACCAACCGATCAAGAAATAATGGACCCGAGGTACTGTCATTTCCACCGGTTCCTTCACCACCCTACCAGTGAATGCAACGCTTTGAAGCGCATTGTTCAGGAGAAACTTGGTTCAGAAGGATAACTCTCATTCTCTAAAAAATTAATGCGGACGACTTCCTTGGAGAGGCTAATTCGGTTTGATACAAGTGAGGCTTCAAAGACAAGTAAGTTCTATTCAGCAATTTTACAAGAAAGATAGTTTTGGAATTCACTGGGGACTTAGCATCCCACATGGAGAAAGAGACTTAGTGATCAAACGCATGTTTGCTTCCCTTCATACCTCCCTTTTACACGACATTTGCAATTTCATATGACATGTGCAATCATTCATGACCAAGATGCAAATTCCATTTAAAATAATCTCTTTCATAAAAATCATTCACAAAACTATCTAAAAATAAGCCCATCCAATTACCTAATAAAACAAAACCAGAAGTCAAATTGTGAAAGTAAATCCTCACTATCACTCAAAAAAGAAAAGCATCTAAAAGACAAGTAGGTGGCACGAATTCTTCAAGGAAAATCCTTCAACAAAGAATCTCGTCCTTCCGGGAAAGAGAGTCTTTCATCCTTTGAAGAACATGACTGCTTCACTTCAACTCCTTAGACAACTTTTCAACCTCTTCTTCCTGGCGAGTAACACATTCTGCAGAAGGGGCTTCACCTTGTAATTTCTGGAGATCCTGAATCTCGGAGAACCTTTTGAGGAACCAAGGAGCATTGAAGTCGTACTTCACAAACACATCTCGATGGCACTTCCAATCTTCAATCATCTCCTCAGAAACTGTTCGACCAGTCGCGACGCTCATCCCATGGATAGAAAATAAAGCCTCCTGAACGTGGTTGACCAATGCAAGACGACTTTTGAGCTTCGTAGTGGTAGCAATGTGGCCATGTTTCTCCCATATTTCCGTGTACAATTCCTTGAACCGAACCGGCACACTGAATCCTCCAACCAACACATGGCCTGGATAAGGAACAATGAAAGGAGGATCGAACAAAGCTCCAGGTTGCGCTACCAATACTTCACCAGTCACAGGAGCCTTGTGATAGGTGTTGTAAAACACCTAATTTTATATCTAGTATTTATGCTTTCTTTGCTATTTTCCTTGGGAATTGCATCTCTTATGTTTAGTTTTGAGTTACTAGGTGCAATGGAGTCTTTGGGAGCAAGAGAAGGAGAAATCGTCCATTTGAAGCATAAAACGCAAAGAAAGCAACTCACATGCGAGTATGTTTGGAACCGGCTAAGGTTGCGCAAGGAATGAAGCATGGACTGTCAGTTTTCTGAGACTGACATGCCAAATGGTCATTGGGTGGCCCTTATCCGGGTGTTTGGGTTGTCATTATCCAACCCCGTTTCATTACAATTCCGTTTCATTACAAGAGAGAGATATTTCTCTCAATTCGTCTGAAATTCAAAGAGGAGTAACTATGGCAGCACAATCAAATATGAGAGATTGAGAAAATTTGATGGATCGATGGAGATTAAATGGGGGTTTTCTGTTCAGATTGAAATGGGGAGAAATATGAGATGATTGAGATTTTGAAGGTTGAAATTGGATGAAGAACAGAGATGTGTTGTTATTTGAATCTGAGAAGATGTTAGGGTTCTGAATTCGAAATGGATTTGGGGGTTTGCTGAAAAGGGTCGAGATATGGGTTGTATGGACTCAGAGAAGAAGATGATGAAGAAACTAGTTGAACTAGGGTTTGTTGGTAGAGACTCAGGTGAGAAATTACCATGGTATGAAGTGAACTGAGATGGTGCTGTAGCTGAGAAGGTTGAGCTGCTGATGTAGTCTTGAAGCTCAGAAGAACTGGAAAATGGTTGTGATGATAATTAAGAAGCAATTGCAGAAGTTGGTATGCCTGAGATAGAGAAGCACTGCAAGAAATTGAATGTTAGGGTTCCTTTGTGTTTGAGGTTGAATAAATGGTGGAGCAATTGCAGTCTCAGGTGAACTGCAATCACTTGAATCTGTGGAGGGTGACTGAGATGGAGAAGCTGGAGTTAGAGATGTAGAATTCAGAGAGAAGAAATTTGAGATGGGTTTGCCTCTGATTCAGAGTTAGGGTATGCTGGGGTTTGTTCCAGCTCTTATCTGTCCATAGAGGTGGATAATTGTGGTTGAACTGGAGTAGTTCAGTGAGGGTGGTAGTTGCAATTTGAAGTTGTTAAGGCTGAGAATGAATTTGCAGAGGGAAGCTGTAGCAGGGATCAAGTGATGCTACAGCTGTTGTGCTGTTGCAGTACAAGACTCAGATGGATATGGCTCAGGTGGATTAGAAGGTGCTGCTATACAAGGAGAGAAGTGGTGAGCTGCAGGGAAAGATATGGCTCAAGTACTGAGCTGCTAAAGAAATGGTTTAGATGCTGTTATTTATTGTGGTGCTATGTGATATGGTCTGGTGATGCTGGTAATGAAGGGATAGCGGTAGTAGTACTGGTGGATGTGCTTGAAGGGTTTTGAGAATTACAGGCATCTGGCGAAAAGTGAGACTGTGCTGTAGAATGAATGGGTTTGAGGTTCGAGTTGAGCTGGTGGTTGCTGTGGTGGCGAACAAGAAGTCGGTATTTAAATATAGAGAATGGTGTCTCGAGTATGCTGTGCTCGATTAGCAGCTACAGTTTAGCTGGTGTGTGTGTAGCCAAGAAAGTGCCGGGTAAAGCAACTAGTGATGGCCTGGACTGTGGTTTGTTGGCAGTAATGGGGTTGTTCGAAATGGCAGGGAAGGTATACTGGAACTGGGCATTGGATGATTGATTGTGAATGGAGGAGTTTGAGAGTTCAGGGAAGCTCGAGTCTGGTGGAATGTAGCTGCCAATTCAAGCAATGGAGGAGCTGAGAAGATTAGATGTATGGCTAGGAAATTACAGGGAATTGCAGTGAGAACAGTGAGTGGTCTCAGAGAACCTAGATGTATGTGTAGGTATATGGATGATTGCAGGTGGAATGGGGGTTTGAATTTGTTAGCAATTTGGTTGCTACTTCGGGGAAGAATCGAGCTGAGTAAGGCATTATAAAAGAACCTAGATGTATGTGTAGGTATATGGATGATTGCAGGTGTACTCAGATTGAGTTATCGAGGTGATAAGATGGTGATGCAGTTATGGAGACTGAGATGATAGTGATGATGTCTGGAGTTTGTATGCGGGTGGTTGAAATAGGCAATGATATGCAGAGAAGTGCAGCTTGGGAGTTATGCAATGCAAATGGAGTTGTTGGTCATTATAGTGAGGAATTGCAGTTAGGGTCTGAGGTGCAAGGGATTAAAAGCAGTGCTGGTGATTGCCATGGCTCTGGTGGTCTCATGAGTAGGATAGGGTTGGTTGTGTTTGTGCAACTGAGATGGAGAATATGAGCTGCCTTAGAAGACCTGAAATGGGTGTTTTACAGTGAGACATGGAGGATAAATTGATGTGCAGCTGAAGGCAAGTGTAGGTGGAGTTCAAACTGGCAAGCAGGGCCATCATGGCTGGGTAGGCATGTATGCTACAGCACAAGGATTGTGCATCACAGATCAGGCTGTGCAAATGACCTAGGCCAAAGCCACTCAGCCCAGCTAGAGGTCTGACTAGCCAGCTGACATGCATCTGACTCATGATCTGACCCGGTTTGACTCAGTAACTTGACCCGAGTTGACTTGACCGAGTTGACCCGTTGACAGGTGACCGGGTGGACTTTGCCGGTCACCTGAGATACTTTTCGGTGCCGGATTCCGGCCAATTTCCGGCCATAATACCAGCTTTCCGGTGACCGTTTTTGGGCAGAGTTTTTACATGGGTTTTTCTCACACATGGGCTTGGTGGACTTCTATCTATTGGACCTTTGGGACTTGACCTAGTTTTGGAAGAGAGGAAAAGCTATAAAAAGAAGAATTCTACAACTTTTGGGACATCATATATTTTTCTTGGAACTTTGGAGAGCCGGTTTTGTTTACGCTTCTAGGGTTTGCTTTTGTTCATCTCCTTCTTTTCAATTAATATTATGATGATGATGAACTCCATAGCTATGAGTAGCTAAACAAATATTATTGGTTATGGGATAAAAGTTGATTTCTCAATATGTTATATGATTCAATGAATTAGTTTTGTCTCAATATTTTATTGTTTGTGGTTCACAATTAATAGTGTTATATGATTTGATAGTTTGTTTGGTTGAGTCCTAATCAATCCGATTTACATTCATCTCTAGAGCTATATTAGGGTTTTCAATACGAAAAAGTTGTTTATCCCTGATTCTAAGTAGCATAATTGTGGGTAGTGCTTGTAGTGATATATCCTACTAGTCACAAGTGAATCATAACTTTTGTTAAAACGATTAGTGCTTTTACACATTCGTTTGCATTGATTAGTCTTATTCCATAGAACTTATTGCTTTTAGGGAGTTAAATCTAATTGTGCTTTTACACTTTAGGTTGCTTTCTAGGAAGAATTCACATATGCATCTTTTAATGTGGTTGTGATGAAATCAGGGAATTAACGGGTTATTCTTGCGATCAAGGTATCCTAGGACTATTAGTAGATGAGAGATTAAATTACCAATTCTAATCATTGATGAAAATACATGTTTGTGAATGATACTATCCCATGACCAATATCTTCTCCTTATTGATTATTCCAACTATTTGCTTTGCTCTATTTTATTTTTACTTTAGTATTTCGCTTAAACAACAAACATTCCCCCTTGGTTACCTTAGAAACTGAAAATTGCATAACAACAATTGCCTCTCTGTGGATACGAACTCTTCCTTACCTTGTGCTTCATTTAAATTTAGTGAGTAAGAAAGTGAAATTATTTTTGACGGATTGACAACCGATCACCTTGTCAGTTGCAGGAGTTCTTTCAGAAGAAGTCGCCACGACAGCTTTATTGATTGGAACATGCTCAGAACATTCTTCAAGGGGAGCCACCTCAACAATAGCGGATGATGTCTCTCTTACACTCCTCCCGATATCTACTTCGCTCTGGGTGCTAATTTCCATCACGACCCCATCGACAAGATCACTCAGGGAGGCGCCTTGTTCAACCGAGCTTGCATCATCTTTGTCATGGTCGGGAAAAGGAGCGGTTTCTCCAGACATCTCAGCATGAAGGTCAGTACCTCCAGACTTCTCATCATGAAGGTCGGTGCGCCGCACTTCTCGGATGAAGATCAAGATCGCCAGACTTCTCAGCATGAAGGCTAATATTATCGGCCTTCTCATTCTGAATGCGCGCCAACCTTGTGAAGACATTCTCTTCCGGAATTCCCTGATTTCAAGCAAGGATAACTCTTAGAAGAATTTACTCTGGAGAAATGAAGGAACCAACGGGAAGAGATTTAAATACCTGCATATTGGAGGAATTGAGGATCACCGAACCACATACCTGCCTCTTGGATCTCTCTCCTGCTTGGGGACTGCAATCCTCAGCTCTGGTTCGTTTGGCTGGAAGTGACTTCAACCGGAAATGCTTTTTCAAAACGTCAGAAGATGGTTCACCACGGGAACCTGTCACAACACTCTCCGAGAATTCCTGAAAAATCAACAGTTGCCTCCTCCAAAATTCCTTGTACTTATCGGTTACCACCGGGTTTCTCCCAATAGGCCGAAGGAAGGCTCACCCGTTCTAAAAACACGTCAGCGTTAAGAATATTTGGGAGGAATTCTTTCGGAACCCCCGGTGGACGGATAAATGGGACACCCTGATCAAATCCCATTTGACGAGCCGCCCTGTCAATATTGTATGGAGTCACAGTAAATTCTTCATTGAATAAAGACGGGACATATCCTGGGATGCAGCTGTGCAGGTAAACAATTTCCCCAAATCTCATAGTCTTAACATCGGTGCGCAACATAGCATCAGGACCATCAGAAGTAGTAGCAAAAGTCTTTGGCTGAACAATGGAAGGATGGACCGGCCCCCATGGACGGAAATCAACAGAAGATACATTGTCAAATACGTCCACGAGTTTTGCGCCTGCTCTGGGACGCCTCCTATTCCAGCGGAGTATTCTCGAGCCACCATACAAGTTGCTGAGCAAATTTGCAGGAGTAGGAGCATAGCTTTTGAAGTGTTCCCATAAGAATGCCTGAAGAAAGGCGAAGTGAACGTGCGATTCCACCTTCTTGTACCCGTTAGAAACATGCATGTCCATTGCTAAGGCGTCCAGATGAGAGTACATCGATCCAAGGAACAAGGCACCTGTGGGAAGAACTTTACCTTTTGCCGCCTTTTATAGCGATCTTAACGAGGTCACCTCTAATGGTCTTCTTTCCGAACCGTCGTCGAATATATCTCTCGGATAGCCATAAAGACAAGAACGCAATCACGCTGAGCTCATTTTCCAACTCTTGATCCGGCTCTGGGTCTGCAGGAGACCACTCCGACACCCACCAGGTGTAAAAGCATCTCGTATCTTTTTTCTCCTCCTTGTCCAGACTGTCGAATCCCGCCACTTTTTGAAGTATAGCATCATAGTTACGTTGCTCCGTATCAGAGAGATCGTAAGAAAGACTTCCAAAGAACAGCGGGTTCATTAATGCAGCTATACTCTCCGAGTAATAGTCATCTCTCCCCATCTAGATATGGCTGTATGAGTAGAAATGCGCCACCGAGAAATGAAGGTAATCAAACCCGCAGCGTCTTTCTTAATTTCAAGAGCAAGAGATGCCATGACCGCATTGAGGATTTGCGTTTTGGTCAAATTATCTTTAATGTCCTTATTACTCAACATGCGTCTCATCCATCCTTCATAAGAACCCAAAGTGGAGTATGACAAATCTTGAAGTCAATAGGGAAGGCGGATATTCGTTTCTCCGAGACAAAATCTCATCACAAGTGTTTGAAGAAGAAAATGGATCAAAGATCCATATTTTCTGAATCGGAAAGCAGGACTATCTTATGAGAAGGATGTTTTCTAATGTTTGGACAAGTCGAGGTGAACAACTCATCATCGATGTTCGGCATATCTTTGAAGCTGTCAACACTTCCCGACTTGGCACCAAAGATTATCTCCTAAGACATCTCAACAGAATTCTTTTCTTCATTCCACAATGAAATAAAAGACAGGAGTTAGAACTTGTATGAAAAGCGCATGAAGCGTGTAGTCACGCACGACAAGACACGTTGAAATGCACAAAAGCTGGGATTAGGTCCAAACACCAGTATTACTCAAGTTTCAGTCTGGTATTGGTTTCAAGTCCTAGTACAAGTTTCGATGGTATTGGTTTCAAGTCCTACAAGTTTCATCTGGTATTGGTTTCAAGTCCAGTCAAGTTTTAGTCTGGTATTGGTTTCAAGTCTGGTACAAGTTTCAGTCTGGTATTGGTTTCAAGTCCGGTACAAGTTTCAGTCCGGTATAAATTTCAAGTGTGGTACAAGTTTCAGTCTGGTATTGATTTCAAGTCCAGTATAAATTTCAAGTTCGGTGTTACTCAAGTTTCAAGCCCGGCACAAGACTAATATAAAGTCGACTTTCAGTCAAGCATATGTGGGTGAGACCCACGTTCAATCAAGCATACACGGCGGGCCCGCGTTCATCCGCACACATCATAACACGATTTTTCTTTATTCATGGGAATCGTGTCTACGAGATTCAAGCCAAGGGTTTTTCAAGATATAACCTAAAAGCTAAGTTCTGCATGCAACGGTGGAAAAAGGAAGCAAAAACAACATGGATTCACGACTTGTTTACTAAGCAATCCTGGGGCATTTTTGCTATCAATTTAGGTGGAGGAACTAATCATGATGTATCTATCAAAGGATTTTACCTAAGAAATTAGGGTTTTTCCTAAAAAAAAAAAAAAAGACTTACCTTGGACGGACGGCGGCAGATTCCAGCGACGGCAGCTCCGGCAGCGGCGGTCGGCAAGCGGCAAAGAAGATCACGCGGGGAGCAGCCAAACAAAAAAAAATCGTGAGAAAAAGCAAAAGGGGTTGGTCTCTTTTATAGACAAAAAATTAGAAGAATCCCAATAGAACAAGGATACCTCTTTTGGATTCCTTTTCTGATTCAAATACCCAAAGAAGGAAACCGGTCCCACCAAAGGATTCCATACAAGCACAACGGCGTGGGCGACTAGCGGTCGGTCAATACTCTTCCGGGTAAACTTCTTTTATCCTGTCTTTCTCACGTATGTATGTCACCATCTCATGCCTACCCCACAATAGTGTAACCATTATGTGCTAGGCAGGGGACTTAATGTTGATGGTGGATTTTCATTTAAGGTTAAAATTGTAAAAAACCGTAAAATTATGCGCCGACATCTTGTAAAAGATAAGGCCATCAATAAGTGTTGGATACTCCCTCACTTAATTCACCAAGAATGGAGCATGTGGCAACAATCTCATTCTGTGAATACACGAAATTCATCCAGGTTGGAGCATGTAGCAACAATCCCATATACCCTGTGAATTTATAGCATTATTAATTAATGCGCAATCAGCCTTGTATTTCCTGTACTCATTATCAGTGCGGCATGACGATTGAGTATTGCCCTTACAGAGCAACACGAACCTCCAAGCATTATAATGAAACCATGTACGAAATACCCGTACGGGCTGACTCTCGGTGTGTTATACTAGCCCGATTGAGCCCTCTCGGTGTGTTATACTAGCCCGATTGAGCATTCGGATCGACCAGATCGGTCCGGATATGATCACGCCATCCAACTCCACAAGCATGATTGGATGACCCGCATCAATTCCATCACCCCCAAGCTGTGTATGGAATATCCACTCGCCGAACCGACGCGGACCCCGCATGGTCGGCCTCCCGCAGATTGGCCTAGCTTGCCAAAACGTCCAAACCATAGCAAGATGGGCGGAAAACCCTAAAATTAGGGTTTGCGGCATATTACATGTGTCGCAAAACAGTCTCAACCATCCATCTTCGCAGGTATAGATGAAGGGTGTAGATGAAGATTCAAAGGGCCCAGAGCATGTCAACACAATCACCATGGGCCCGCCTACATACCTGACCAATCGTTCAGGACCAACCATGGTTGGTTATCCCAATTCGTACGCCTAATGAAGCATTGACGCACGGCCTTGAAACCCAAAATTAGGGTTTTGAGCATCACAAGCGTCCATCTTCTCCGGTACGAATGGAGGGTCCAAGATTAGATTAAGCAGGTCCGGTCATACCAGCATGACCACCGTGGACCCATCTATCCCCTCACCCAATCGTCCAAGGCATATCACGTCTGGTCATTCCAAGACGCGCGCCCAAACTAGCGTGGTCGCACCTCCCAAACCGCAACCGATCTCGACCGCTCAACTTCGCCGGACGATTTGGATGGCTCGAGATCACGTTTTCATGGGATATTCGGTATAGGCGTGAACACCAGCTTACCACCTACACGCCCGGATCGATCGACCAAGACCGACCAAGATTGGTCATCTTGGAACGCGCGTCCAAACTAGGCATGTCACGCGGATTCCAATTCCTTTGCGGCAATGGATTTCTGCCGCAAACCGATCTCAACCACTCCTCTTTGCCGGTCAAATCGAGTGGCCTAGATCGCGCCTTTATGGGACAGAGAGGTACGGACGTGTACACCGGCATGTTGTTTACATGCATTTCTAGTCGGTCCTATCCAAAACCCTTCCCATGCTTGGTTTCGACCAAGCTAAAGAGTGATGCTTGCGCACCTCTTCAAAAACCCTAATTCCATCAACGGTCGCAGATGAGTGTCTCAAAGATCATCTCGTCCGTCCAACTTCACCAGCTTGGTTATACAACCCTGGTCGAGTTAACCGGTCGGTGAGGCGTCATGGTAATCACCACCCATCACTCTACCACACCAGGATGCAGCACTCGCATAAAATACACATGATACTTCACAAGTATCAACTTCCCGAATAACGCAATTATTCAATTCAAAGATTACATGCTACCTTTCGTGGATCCACGATCCACACATTCCGCACATCAATCATGTCACAAACCGGGGATACATATTGGGGTATTGGTCTCAGCGGTTTTGTAGAATACACCGTATTTACTATATAGTAGTTTATGCTTTTTTGCTATTTTTCTTGTAAATTATGTATTTTACGCTTGTTTTGAGTTTTATAGCTACTTTGGAGTCTTAATGGCGTAATGAAGAAGAACGAGTCACGCTTCCATGGCGTAGATCGAGAGCCGAGAGAACACAGGGAATACGGATGAAGAGGAGCTCAGAGAGTAGATCGAGAGATGAAATGGGTCTCACATGAACTAGCCGCTGTTGTGAAGCTCAGGGAGATGTTGAACCAAGAGAAAAGATCGGAAAATAGACAGGGAGAAGAAGATGAAGGTGGTTCGGTTGAAATTGGAGAGAAGGGTGGCGTCTGAGGTTCAAACAGGGTTGGATGTCACTGCGCTTTGATGCGTAACAAAAGGGGTTTGAGCTGATTTAGAGATTGCTCGATTAGGGCAAAGAAAAGAAGAAGACCCCGCCATCGTTGATATGGGTCGCTGAAGTCAATTGAAGAAGAGAATGGAATTGAATGAGACTTGATGGATTGAGTTGAAAATAAGCCCTCTCGAAAAGAATAGAAAATGGGTTTTTTTTAATCAAGACAGGATGATTGAGCTGCTGTGATGTAGAGAATATGGAGATTAGAGATGGGTCTGTGGTTGAGCTTGTTCGAGACAAAGAGAAGAAGAGGGGTCTGTGAAACAACAGAGCTATGTATGGGAGTGCCGCGCGGGTCTCGTGGATGGAACGAGACCTCACCGCGCGTTGGAAATGGATGAAGCAAAGAAGGAGTGAATGACATTGAATGGTGTTAGATGTATGTTAGGTTTCTTAGCGAGATTGGAGCCGAAAAGAACGGCCGGAATTTGGCCCGGGAAGTCCCGTAATTAAACAATTCTAACTCGATTTTTATTCGCGAGTCAACTCCTAAGCCAGCGGCTCAACTCGATTCACCCGGTGACTCAAAGAAATTAAGACGAATCGATGTCGACTCGGTTCGACTCATGACCTAGACCTTGACCCGTTGACTAACAGCTGACTAACAGTTGACCCGTTTGACCGTTAGTCCTAACGGAGGACCGGACAGAATATTCCGCCGAATATTCTCTTGACGGAGAAATTTTCAGGTGGCCGGCGGCGACTTATTCCGGCCTGTTTCCGGCCACAATCCCAGTTTTCCCAGCGAGCCAAAAATTCCAGAATTTTCTATGGACTTCTCTCATGGGTGTGAAGACTTGGGCTTGGAATTGATGGAGAATTGGACTCAAATTTGGAAAGAGAAGGTGGAAGAGTTGAGAAAAGCTTGGAATTGGAAATTGAATTGCAAAAGGAAAAGGATTCTACTCCTTAGAAGATTTGGAGAATATTGAAGCCTATAAATAGAGAAGTTTTCTACAACTTCTACACACCTCTCTACACACACAACACTTGTGTTTTTGCTTGCTTTTCTAAGATTTTTCTTTTAATTACTTGTGTGAATTTGAAAATTCTTCTTTTAATTATTATTATTTGTGTGAATTTCAAAACATGAGTAGCTAATTTTCTTATTGATTGAGGATGAATTCCTAGTTCTTAACATGATTTGAGTTTTGTTTTCAATTCTATCTTGACGAGTTTAACTACTAGTACTAAACCTAAATTCAAAATCTTAATGCATTCTATCACAAGAACGTGTTCGAATAGTCATGGACGGTTAGAGATGACTAGAAGAAGTGGGACAAGAACAAGTAGAAAAGAACATAACTTTAATCATTGTTTCGTAAACGAACACCAACACACACCTCCACTACTCCATCACTCCACTTCCTCCACTTCCCACGAGAGACGTGAATAAGGAACTCAATGACTTGTATAAATAGGTTCTCCTCCCTATTTTCCAACACAATGAGAAAAAAAACAAGAGCAAGTCCAGACAAAAACAAACCAAGTGTTAATACAAAACACCGGAACCGATAGCTTGCATCATGTAAGCTTCTGCCTACCTTTCAAGTCACAAGTCATAAGCAAGCCAACACCTTCACAATCTCAACACCTTCTTCGCTTCCTCCCTAAGATCAACCCCATCTCCTTCACTTTGTGACCGAAACAAGTCTGGAACGACCATTTCTTGGTTTAGGCCGGACTTGCACAGATTGATTTCCGAATCTACAAGCACTCATCGCGCAGTGTATTTTTTTAGGGGTTTAGATTCATTCCTCATCCACACACCCCAAATTACCAAATCCGGCAGGAATAGTTTTCACCCATAAACACCTGCATGAAGCTGCGCGTCAAAAACCACATCGCCGACAAAGTCAGATTCGTTTTTTCTAGATTTCCAATTTCTTATGGAAGGGGTGCATGGGCTACCAAAAAGTTTGGATACAATACAGATCTATCAAGTGTGACTCCCATTGATCAACAAGTGACGAATCCAAAAGATTGCCGCCTTTTTCAATTCATCAACCACCTAACCAGCAAACGCAATGGAAGTACATCTTTCAGGAGAAAATAGGCTCAGGATAATTACACCTTTCAGGAGAAAATAGGCTCAGGATAATTACACATGGGGACTGCCAAGACGGGATGCCTTCAAGTCCCTCAACAGGTTATTCCTGATATCAACATCATCACTGTCAAGGTTTTACGATCCGCAGGAATTTCTCAACATGAAGTTGTACACAAGCGAAGTCTTTGAAGACTTGATAGCAGCACATCGGCAACGGAATGCCTCTCAGCTCGTCTACTTCATTCAACGGCTCCGGAAGATTTTTCCCATACAAGCATTCCAAGCATATCATCATTGCAATCAGAAGTGCGAGAATAGGCCTATGAGCTAAAGATTCAGAATAAAAAAATACAATTTCTTTCCAGTCAATGCTCATGAGTTTAAAGAACATTTTAATTGCGACTCAGGAGTCCAGACACCAAACAACTTAAAGTCAAGGCCTCTTGCAATTGGGCGCAATGGAGTTTGGCAAATTTTGAAATCCACTAGAGAGGCTAGATATTCATTTCTGGAGACAGAACCTTATTATACATTCCGGAGAGGATCGATGGTGTTCACTCAGAATTTGATGAAATTTCAAAATCGTGGAAGTTATGCGTACAACTAAAGTTCATACTTGCAAAAAGGAAAAAGAAAGAACAAGATGTACTTACCTTGATGCTAACGACTGACACTCTCGTAATGTAACTGCTGACAGCGACGAAGAGGAGACGGCTGCTGCAGATGAAAGCGCGGGGCCGAACGAGCAATAAAAACAGAAAAGGGTCGATACCCCTTTTTATACGAACGAGTTTACAGAGTTCGAACAGAGGAAGGATTCTTGCTCCACGAACGGGAATAGATGACTGGACCCACAACGCTCATACCCTATAGCCGAGCTAGCAACACGCTACTACAAAGACCATTTGCCGCGCGGTCCCGTTGCTGAAGGCCGATTAGAACTTTCCTGGTAATATCTACCTGCTTTGTCTTTTCAATTTTAATTTCGTCTGTCACCATCTAATGCTTACCCCGTAATAATGGTGGTTTTTAGTATAGGGCGAAAACTGTAAAAGTCTGTCTACCTGACCCGGTATCAGAAGTAGTAGACCTTGATATGTCTATATTCCGCAAGGAATTTGGAGCATATATCAGAATCTGATGAGTGCATATGTCTCTCTTCATATTATATTTGAAACTCAATCTCCTAGATGAATTGTTCACTAGTATAGAGCCTAATGAGTATCTAAGCTCCCAGTTGCATTACTCACTAATGCCGGAGCATGCCGAGTATTCATTCTATGCTATGTTCCTCGGCCGAACTCTTGATGTTGACATGACATGACAATTAATGTTCGCTCGCAACTGAGTAACATGAATTTCCCGAAGTGACAGGATAAAGATATGCATGGAAATACTCAATTAGAGACACACAAAGTTATGCTGCCCTCTGAAACAAAATTAATGAATTTGTATGAATGCACAAAATTCACCAGAAATTGATTGATTCTATGTCAGATCACAAAATTCAATCTTTCTAACCTAATTTTATTAATTTACAAAAATTAGGTTTTTTGCGCCCTGCGCGATAGTTCGAACCCTATTGGTCGAAACTAAACCTAGGCAAACTAGGAAATTGATCCATCAGGTAGGAGAAAGATCCTACCAAAAGTCAGAAAACAAGAAATAAAGAGGAACTGCGGCAAGTAAGAGCAGCGGCAAAAGGAGGTGTGGCCGCGCCACTTGGCCGACCGATTTGCTTCAGCAGGCGCCACCTGTGACCGGCTGGCCACGCCCCATGTTGTTGCTTGCCGGCCCCTTTCTAATTGACCAATTAGATTGCTTTAAATGCACCACACACACTTTTAATAAAGTTAGAAGTTGGCTGGTCGACACACTTAATTCCTTAAGGAATTTAATATAGGCTGCCCATGTCAGTTTTAAAACGATCACGGCCGTACGTTTTGGCCACTCGATTTATCAAGTCTAGCCACTTCTTAACACGGTCGGACAAGTACCACCACACACACCGGCGGGACCACTAATGCATTGTCCAATCGGAATCCCATGTCAGTTAGTTGGCCGCGCGACTTGCAAAACCCTAATTTCTATTAGGCGACATTACATTACTGCCGCAAAACGATCTCGGTCGTCCAACTTCGCCAGCCGAATTGACCGGCCTAGATTCAATTCCGATCGACGGACAAGGCGCGGATACACTCACTAGCGGACAGACTATAATGCTGGCTGGTCGAATAATCCACAACATGCGGCCAACACCAAAAACCGTTAGCCTAAAATGGGTTGGCCACACGGCTTTTAAAACCTAAATTAAATCAACGGCAGTCGTTAACTGCCGCAAATCATCTCGACCGCCCAACTTTGCCAGACGAATTGGCCGGCCAAACTCCTATTCTAGGCGTTCAACAAGATGTGGCCATGATCACCGGCCACCTCTCTTCCATAAGGAACTATCGGCCAAATCGCAGCCTGCCCATATGGATCCTAAACGATCGCCCAAAGATGGCTGGTTGCGCTTCTTATAGAGGTCTTAAATAAATTAGCGGTAACCAATAACTGCCGCAAATCATCTCAGCCATCCAATTTGGCTAGCCAATTTAACCGGTCTAGATTTAACTTGGACCGACCAATAGGATGTCAAAATGGCTACCCGCCATCACTCTCCTACATGGACCGACCGGCCTACCTTTGGCGTACATAAATAGCTCCCAACAGCTTCCTGAAAGTGGTCGGTCATGCTCCTTTTAAGACACTAGGTCTCGCGACCAACCAAGACAGGCTCAATACAATGATGCTTCACATGCATCGATTATTTCGAGCTGCTTGCTTAAAAGCGATGCTTTACATGCATCGAATGCGTACAATATTTTATGAGTATCGATTTCATAAATAACTTAGTTATTTAACCTAGTGGCGTCACATGTTATTCTTTGCGGCAAGTCTCATGACTTGGCTCGTCACGCATGACTACCCACCACCTAGCTAGCTTGCGCATGATTGGTCAGAATAATTAGGCAAGACCCACTAAGCAACTTGCTACATATTTTCTATAAAATACTCGAGACATCAAATATGTCACGAACTGGGGGATGTTCATCAGGGTATTGGTCTGGCGGTTTACAGCGTGCGGCGTGCAACATGCCCATTATGAGAAAGTGTCAGGAAATGCGGACAGTTAGTGGCAGCAGAGAAGTAGTGGGTGTAACTGACCGTTCTTCCCCTGATAGTAGGGACGTGGTTTTTAACATTTTACACGATTCCCACTTCTCCATCACTCAACTACTTCCACTTCCTGTGAGATCAGGGTGCGTTCAACTATGACTTAGCAATATTCTTAATTAACCAAAACTTATTACATGGCCCCACAGGATATTTCTATGTAAAGAAATATTCTTACATTCTCCCACTGGTCCATGTGATAATTTATTTAACGGTTAATTATAGAAAAACATAAGCGCGCATTATTGCTAAACAAATTTAATGGTTAAACGTAATACCTTAACCAAGCAAATCACTTATGCGAGTCATGGCGGTGGCACATTGTCATGTTATCAACATGTTCCCTTCCATGTACCACAACACAAACAACTTACTTGATCAGGCCTTAAACTATGCATCATAATGATAGAACTGAACATGCTGAGGGTAATTCCTCATTCTTGTGGCATAAGAAGCTGGGACACATATCTCGTGAAAAGCTTCAAAGATTGGTAAAAGATGGGATTCTACGGAACCTTGATTTTACTGATTATAAGAGTTGTGTGGATTTTATTAAAGGCAAGATGACAAAACACACAAAGATAGGTGCCACAAGAAGTTCCGAACTCCTTGAAATAATACATACAGATATTTGTGGACCCTTCGACATTCCAACTTTTGGGGGAGAAAAATATTTTATCACCTTTGATGATTTTTCACGTTACTATTATCTTTACTTATTGCATGATAAGTCTCAAGCTGTGAATGTTGTAGAGAAATTCATTACCGAAGTTGAGAGGCAATTAGAAAAGAAGGTGAAAATCATTAGGTCTGATAGGGGTGGAGAGTATTATGGAAGGTATGACGAAACATGACAACATCCTGGACCTTTCGCTTTACTTCTTCAAAAGCTTGGAATTGTTGCTCAATACACAACGCCAGGTTCACCTTGGCAGAATGGTGTAGCAGAAAGGAGAAATCGTACTATAATGGAAATGGTTAGAAGCATGATTAGTCATGCGAGTTTACCCTTAAGTTTGTGGATGTATGCTCTTCGTTATGCTGTGTACATTTTAAATAGAGTTCCAAGCAAATCAGTTCCAAAGACTCCTTTTGAACTGTGGAAGGGCTGGAAACCTAGTTTAAAACACCTGGAAGTTTGGGGTTGTTCAGTGGCGAAAGTTTATAATCCCAAAGAAAAGAAATTGGATATGAAAACTGTTAGCGGTTACTTTATTGGTTTTCCTGAAAAATCCTAGGAGTATATTATTTATTGTCCTAACCATAGTATGAGAACTGTTGAAACTAGAAATGCAAAATTCATTAAGGATGGCGAAGTTAGTGTGAGTACACCAGTGCAAGAAAAATCTATTCAAGAAATCAGAGTAATAATTCCTTTACCTCGGATTTCTACAAATATTGTGACTCCTCCGGTTGTAGAACCGATTGATGAGGGAAAAACACAAATAACGGTATCAGAGCTTCATGATGATACTATTCCTGATGATTATGTGGTTTATCTACAAGAATTGGATTTTGATTTAGGGATCATGAAAGATCCAGTTTCTTATTCACAAGCTATCAATTGTAGTAATTCTGGTAAATAGATTAATGCTATGAAAGTCGGGAAAATCGATGGATGATAATGGAGTCTGGGAAAACGTTGAATTGCCTGAAGGACACAAAGCAATCGGGTGTAAATGGGTCTTTAAGACCAAACGAGATGCTAATGGAAATATTGAACGTTATAAAGCTAGACTTGTAGCCAAAGGTTTCACTCAGAAAGATGGCATTGATTACAAAGAGACTTTTTCTCCCGTGTCAAAGAAAGACTCTCTCAGAATTATTCTGGCATTAGTAGCTCAATATGACCTTGAGTTATATCAAATGGATGTGAAAACAGCCTTTCTTAATGGTGAGCTTGAAGAAGAAATTTACATGTGTCAACCTGAAGGTTTTGCCTTAGAAGGACAGGAACACATGGTCTGCAAACTTAAGAAATCAATTTATGGACTTAAGCAAGCCTCCAAGCAGTGGTATCTAAAATTCAACGAAACTATTCAAAAATTTGGTTTTGAAGAAAATGATGTAGATCCATGCATATACCTCAAGATCAGTGGGAGGAAGTTCATATTTTTGGTATTGTATGTAGATGACATACTACTTGCGAGTATGATCTTGGCCTTATGCATGAAACTAAGGAATATCTATCGAAGAATTTTGAAATGAAAGATATGGTTGAGGCTTCTTATGTGATTGGGATAGAAATATTTCGTGATAGATCACTTGGAACATTATCGATCTCACAGAAAGCATATATCGAAAGAATTCTAGAGAGGTTTGAGATGAGTGCATGTAAGCCAAGTATAGTTCCGGTTTCTAAAGGAGACAAGTTTGGACTCAATCTTTGTCCTAAGAATGAACTGGAACGTAAAAAAAATGGATAAAATCCCTTATGCTTTTGTGGTGGGAAGTTTAATGTATGCCCAAGTTTGCACATGACCAAATATCAGCTATATAGTTGGTATGCTGGGAAGATACCTTGTGAATCCTGGAATGGAACACTGGAAAGCTGCAAAGAAAGTTTTGAGGTACCTGCAAGGAACGAAGGATCATCGTCTATATTTATGAAGTCAGATCAATTTGATTTGGTTGGCTATACAGATTTAGATTTCATGGGATGTAATGATACTCGAAAGAGCACTTTTGGATATATTTTTCTATTAGCTGGAGGAGCAATATCATGGAAAAGTGCAAAAGAGTCTATTCTCACTGGCTTAACAATGGAAGCTGAATTTGTAGCATGTTATGAGGCTACAAATCACTGTTCATGGCTGCAGAATTTCATCTCAATGTTTGGAGACCTAAATTTTGCCTCCGCACCAATGAACCTTTACTGTGATAATGCCGCAGCAATATTCTTTTCAAAGCACGCTAGATATACTAAGGGTTCAAGACACATGGATCTAAAGTACCTATGCGTGAAGCAAGCTTTTCATATGAAAAAGTTGTTCATTGAACACATAGGCACAAAACTTATGATTGCAGATGCATTTACGAAGGCGTTACCTCCCAAGACCTTTTTGGAACATGTTGGAAACATGGGTCTTGAGGGAGTAACAAACAATTAGTTTCACTTAGACTTTTGCTTATGTTTGAACACTTATTGAGATCTTATTATTGTTATTACTCTGAACTTATTTCTGTATCCACTTTAGTATACTTTTATGTTATTGGATATATGTTAACAGAAATTGTTTTCTTTTGAAGACATTACTGGACCATTATGATATCCTTATTAAATTTGGATTAATTCCTATTAACTCTTCCTTGATGGACGGTCGAGATTGAATGCTAATTCTAAACCTAGGAACCTTGGTCCTCCTTTTACCTATAAAAGGAACTCAATAGCCATTAGTATTGGTTCGAGAATTTCACTATTCATTACACAAAAGGGTCAAGAAGGAGAAACCAAGATATTCCACTGTATTCTGCTCTACGGGTGTGCTTGCAGCCTTGAAGGATTTCTTGGATTCAATCAATGGCTTCATCAGGTATTTTACTTTAACACAACTATGCGTATTGTGATTATCATGTTGTTCGAAGATCCGACCGTTATGTATATAAAATAAATCTTATACAGTTTGGGTCGTAGTTTTGACTTGTGAAAATGTCTTAGTGCTCCCTTGATTTCATATTCCAAGACCCTTTATGTTCTCATTGGCTGTGAAAGGTATCCCAGATGCTTCGTGATGTATTTGAGTTGACAAACGAAGAAGAAAAAGAAAATAAAACGAGAGAAATCGAAGAAGAAGAAAGTTATAGAGTGGGATAGGGAAGTTGGGTATGAGTTTAGATACACGGGTATAGCTTCATCCATTCAGGGCTTGGTTAAGTTAACCACTTAAGGAGGGACTATAAAGTCATTTTACACCGATTTTGAGTGAACCGACGGAACCTATTTGACTCTGTCCGTCAACTATAGTTGACGGAAACATTGTCCTTCCTCAAGGCTTGACCGAATCCTTTGGATTTCCATGACGATCGCTCTAATAAAATGCATGCTTCAGGGGGAAAAAAAAAAATCTTAACCTAGCTTTGGAATCGACTTGCTGTCGAGATTTGAGGGATGTAAAGAAAGGACACTTAACTTTACAAAAGCTTTACACAATTGGGTAGTGTTTCTTCCAACTTTTTTTTCCCTTTGGAGATATCAAATGCACATGCTCTGCCTGCACTTGGGTCCTTTCTTTTGAGCCCACCATAAGCAAATATTAAAGTCTTTCATCCCCCGGAAACGAAAATATTACTTTCACAACTTAACGATACAACAAACCAAACATTACATAATAAAACCGTTACATTCGTCGCGTGGTTAAGCTATCTAGAATGAAAAATATGCTGGTGTCGTTCGCTTAATCAATGCAATTATATCCGACTTAATAAAAGTATGCAATAATCAACGATTGGTTACTACTCAATGTTCGCTATCAATGTTTTTGGTACGATTAAAGTGGCATGGCTCCATAAGCAGTATGATCCTTTCTGTTCTTCTTCCCAAAAGCTCATTATTCTGTTAAAGGATATAGACCCACTACTGCAGTGACATCCCCATTGCGCATCATAATCTAGTAGTACTTCTTTCACACAGGTCACTGATATCGTTGAGCTTTCGATCTTGAGTCAGATAAGGCTTTACCAAAAAGTAAGTTAATTTAGGAGTGGTTTTACTTTTTTTTTTTTTTAGAAAAAGAGGTTACCCTCGTATTATTGATAGAAATGAACCATAACGTCCATAGTTTGAGGTTCGGTAAACCATTACATCTTCATTCCAGTTTTGTATGTACAAATAAGTTAGAATTGCCCATAGAGCATTTCCCGACTGCACATGTTTAATAGCATACTTGTTACAAAAAACTGCTAATTTAGCTTCCCAAATTATATTTGATCTCATAACTAAAGTGAAGGATTGAACTAGAAAATTTATATCAAAATTTGTGTTATTGCAGAAATCTCCGCTGACATTGTATCTTTGTTCTTTTGCCTTTGCGTATTTTCCTATAAGCAACGAAAGAGTAGGTTCAGAATCGCTTCTAAAAGTAATGGTGTGTCCGCTCCATTCCGTGGCCCATTTGAATGCTGCCTCGTCTCCTTCCTCTTCTAGTTGATCTCTGGTTGTTGCTGTAGAGTGTATTCCTCTTGCTTCTCTGATGTTCCCTGTATAATCACATAATGTCAGCCCAATTCCAGACTTTGCATTACAGTTCATCATTGTTAGTGCTATGTTGATTTTTATATCCAGTTGTCCTGTTTGCTCTTCTGTCTGTTGAGTTGTCACTTTCAAAGTTTCATCTATGAGGGGATTATAGAACAGAGATTGCATTATATTATGATCAGTCTTGTTCACTACCAAGTAACTGTTTAAGTATTTTACAATGTTATTAGCAACTGTTACACTATTCTGCTTTTTCTTCTTAAAAGTTATATCACATCTCGCTTTCCAAATATGCCATATGATAACACTACAAAGCACTTGCCAATCCACCCCATACCCACCTCTATCAGGGTTTTCAAAACAGTCATTTAGCCATTTATGAAAAGAATTTGTGCCATTAGTAATAAATTGCATGTCAAAATTAAAGTGCATCCAAACCTGAATAGCAAAGTTACATTCCAGAAATAAGTGGGTTAGTGTTTCCTGACCACTCTTACAAAGATTACATGTGGTATTTATGTTTGGAATAACGGCTGCGACTCTCATACTATTAGGGAGTATAGAGTGAGCAGCTTTCCATATGAAATTTTTAACTGATGGAGTAATTTTCATGCTCCAAATGTTGTTCCAGTTTTGATTCATGGTACCTGTAGAGTTAATATGATCATACAAAGATTTCACAGAGAAGGTACCTGTTTCACTTAAGTTCCAGTGAGGAGTATCCTCTCTGTCCAAGGTGGGGATGCTAATTTCCTTAATCTTTTCAACAGCATAACTGTCAAAACATTTATTAAGCTTGTCTACATCCCACCGCTTTGTAGGAGTAAAGAGATCACTAACTTTTGTAAGATTTTCGGTTTCAATGGGGGTTTATGATATGGGGGTTTGATGTCCTGGGATCCAAAATCATCCCATATGTCAATATTTGTTCCATTGCCAATCTCCCAAAAACAGTTATTTTTTATTTGGTTGATACCGGTTAGTAAGCCTTTCCAAATCCAACTATCATTTCTACTTGGTAGAGAGTTTAAGTGGAGAATATCATTATTAGGATAATATTTAGCTTTAAGAATAGTGGCACATAAAGACTTAGGGTTTTCTTTGAGTCTCCACCCCATTTTAGCAATCATTGCTAAATTGAAATTTTGAACATTTTTTATACCCAACCCTCCCTCTTCAAGAGATTTAGTTATACAATCCCAATTTTTAAGGAAAACTCCTTTCTTACCGTTTTCATTAAGCCCTTTTTCGTTTTTTCCCCACCAAAAGTTTCTTTGGAGTTTTGTTATGTCATTGCAGATCTTTACCGGTATCTTAAAACAATTCATTTGATAAACATACAAGGAACTAGTTACATTTTTTATCATCACTGTTTTTCCCGCATTATTCAAGTGGACACCATCCCAACTAAGAATCCTGCTTTTCATTTTCTCCACTAGAGGTTCAAAGCAAGTAATCTTTCACCTATTAGTAAAGAGTGGGGAGCCTAAGTACTTATCATTTAGGGGAATAGCTTTAACTCCTAGGATTTGTTTTACCGTTTGTCTAATATTTGTTTCTGTTTTGGGGCTAAAGAAAACCCCTGATTTATCCAGGTTGATTAGTTGACCTGACGCTAAGCCAAAATCTTTGAACAGTTTCACCAAATTATGACAAGTTTTTTCATTTATCTTGCAAAACAATAAACAATCGTCAATGAAAAAGAAGGTGACTAATTGAAGGAGCTTGATGAACAATCTTAATACCTTTTATCAAACCTTTGCTCTCGGCATGGATAATTGTTCTAGAGAGAGCCTCCATACAGAACAAGAACAAGTAGGGGAGATTGGATCTCCCTGCCTTAAACCCCTTGAAGGTTTAAAAAATTCAGTGGGAGACCCATTGATGAGGACAGATAAAGTGGTTGTTGAGATGCACTGGTGCACAAGGTTATACCATTTCGCATTGAAACCAAATTTAATCATGATTTGAATCAAGAAGGTCCATTCGACTCTGTCGAATGCCTTCGACATGTCAATTTTTAATCCCATAAAACCTTTTTTTGACTTGGATTTTTTCATCTTATGAATGATTTCATGCGCTATCGTAATGTTTTCTGAGATCTGCCTTCCTGGAATGAAGGCAGATTGATATGGCGAAATCATTTTAGCAAGAAGACTTTTCATTCTTCCTGCCATGAGTTTTGAGATTACTTTATAAGTTGTATTAGCCAAAGCTATTGGCCTGAACTCACTGGAGTGATAGGGTTAAGAGTTTTTGGAATTTAAGAGATGAATGAGGCATTCATCTCCTTAGAAATGTTTCCTGAAATGAAAAACGTTTGTATCAATTTGACTAAGTCAGTTCCAATGATTTCCCAATTTTGCTGGAAAAAATTCGGCGGGAAACCATCGAGGAGTGGTTTTACTTTTACTCGAAGATGCCTGCTTGCATCTTCTGTGTTCAGTGGTACTGGTACACAATGAATTACAAATTTTTGTTTGGGTTTTGTATTTGACATTATTGTTTTGGTACCATTCATTCAACAGCCATCACCATATGTTATTAAAAAAAATTGACCAACCCATTCCTAATTGTCGTATTCTTAGCTGCTCGCCTGTCATTGATGATTATCGAACAAAACAAACAACACACCCATTGTTTTTATGGAAAGATTGAAAAACTCAAATGAAAAAGAAAACAATGTGTAGTTATCTTTCTGTCTCAACCTAATGATAATTGTTTTTCTCTCGGATTTGTTCACAGTGTTCCTAATTGTTAATACTACTACATGATTACGAATGCCGAACCACCGATTAAAGAAACCGATAATTTCTTTTTTTAACAATTAGGAATGTATAAGTTACAATTTAATTTTGCTGCCATAATTTACTCAAAGTTGAATCAATTTTTTTGTCATCAAATGAATAAATAAATGTACTAGTAGTTAGCAATCATTTATGGGGTATTGAATGTTACCGCTTTATCTACTCACCTTAAACTCACAAATGCATAGTGAAAGAAAACCAACGCTTTAGTTTAGTCAGCTCTGCAGCTGCAACTACAGACAGACATAGTTGCCAAACTTTCAGCGAAGCTGCTACCCTTCCCCCACTCTCTTCTCCCACCTCCTTCCTCATTAGGTGGCAGTGATCTTAGCCCTTGAACCCTTGGATTGGAGTTAACAGGAACTTTTTTGTGTGGCATCACACCACTATCTGCATGACACCTCACGGTGAAAATGGTTGGGGGACATGGTTAGGGGAAGACTAGCATTTTCGAACTTTCAGCAATAACTATACCAACCCTAGATTCTCTCTATTTTTCGTTTTCTTTTTTATCACCAGAAAAGAAAAATAAAGAAGGATTAACCTTTGGAGAACATTGGTTCGATATTTATCGTAAAAAACCTCTGAAAAGATCTCATAAACTCCTTTTGGACCGTTATTTAAACTTTATGGGCACGTCTTGAGAGTGCTAGACTTACCGTAGATTCAATTTCATGGTTTGTCCTTGCTTTCACAAAAAATGCGTTCGACTTGCATGGGATGGAATTTTGGATGCTAGGTCTCTCCTATGTGAGAAGCGAGACACACCATAATATGGAACCACGGTTGTTTCTGTGTTAAAATTGTCTTAAGATATACCATGTCTTATGGAGCCGCAAACACATGCCGGACAAACCAACTAAAGTAACATTTCATCTCCATTATTCTTTTTTGAAGCATTTTTTTTGTATTTATAAAGCTCGTTAACTTAAAAGTTAAAGTCTTTAACCATTAAATAATTATTCCTCATATGCCTCCAAAAACTCGGTACATAAAAATCTAAGAGAACACCACATCTAGTGAAAAGGGGATTTTTCTCTCCTTTTTACTGTGAAAGAAAAAGGCAGACATAAACCAAAACAGTAGCAAAACCTAATTTGATTGGGGGCAGAGATTTTAATTGGGGGCCTTGACATTTTACTTACACCCCAAATTTTTCAGGGGCGTATTAAACCGATAGTGAAAATACTGTTTTACCCTTTATGAAATTTTTTCCTTTTTTAAATAACGACTCTAATTAACGACCATTCAATGACAATAACGACCGTTAAGGATCGTCATTGTCGTATTCAATACTCTTACGACCCTTTAGTGCCATTAATAACTCTTCGAAGATAACGACTCTTTTTAGAGAATAACAACACTTCAAAAACCATAACGACAGTTTAAAGTCGTCATATACAAAATAAAAAAAAGAACGACTTGATTATGTATATGACGACTCTAAACTGTCGTACATTCCGCCATTAATGACTCCTCGAAGATGATAACGACTCTTTTATAGGAAATAACGACTGTTCAGAGTCGTCGCTGAGACAGTCGAAACATTAACGACTGTTCAGAGTCGTCACTGAAACACTTCAATACCATGACGATTTTTCATACAAATCTGGGCCCAAAAAAAAAGAAAAAAAAAACAAATTGTAAACAAACAATTTGAAAAATAAATAAAAATTAAACTCTAATTAAGTAAAATTATCACTAATTAATTAAGATTATCACTAATTATTTAGGGGCATTTTAGCCATTTATAAAAATAAATTATAAGGGGTGACCAAAATTAGGTTGGGGTGACCTTTTTTTGTCCTCTAGTGGAGGCCCCCAATTAAAATCCTTGGCCCCAATCAAACGAGGTAGCAAAACCATCTTGGATTTAAAAAGTGGTTTAATACGAAACAACTAAAAGATACTTCCTCCGTTCCTAAATAATAGGTTGGTTTTTATAAATAGATGTTTCAAAAAAATAGGCTGGTTTCCTAATTGGGAAAGTTAAATATTATTTTAGTTTTCTGGGACCACTTTTCTATTAACTTCTTTGAATAACAAGTGTCATGTGAACCATTTCATTTTACTTATTTTGCTGACAAGTGTCATGGAGACTATTTCAATTCACTTTTTTTATTAACAAGTGTCATGAGGACTACTTTCAATGATTAGTTCTTTTAATTTCCTTAATTTTCTCTAAAAACAAAATCAGTCTATTAAAAAAGAAAGGAGGAAGTAATAATTAAAGGAAAACACATTTCAAAAATAAGTAGGCTCTTTCTTTAAAGGTGTAAGAATTTGATGAATACAAGTAGGCTTCTTATTCTTTCACTCATCACTACTCACCTGCCTTCTTCTTCTTCTTCTTCTAATTGTCAGTTTGGAAGTCTTCAGGCTTTCCTTATTTTATGTTAAATGCTTCCAAGAACACCTCTCTGGCACCAGATCTGTCTATCGTTCCATCTAGTCTTTTATTTAGCTACTAGTCTCTATATCTTCTACATTACAAGTTCATCTTCATTTCGAACAGATTCTATATTTCCGGTTCTGCGTTTTCACAAAAGATTGATTTTGTACAGTTCATTTGTTAAAGATGATGCAAGACCCGATTGGAATTCCTACTTGTTTTTCATATGGTGATAGATTCACGGATGATCCCGCTGCGGTAACGAGGTCAGGTCAGAGTGTATTCATGTCTATATACCAAACAAAAGTCGCAGGTCAGTGTCGTCTGATAACCATTACATGGTGTAAGAATATGTTGCTTCACGGTCTGTCGATTTCTGTGGATGGACAAGACAGCGAAAATCATTACAGCTGCAAAGTTGAGGTAAAACCATGGTACTTCTGGAGGAAACAAGGGTCTAAAGGACTTCAAGTAGACGGTGAAGCAGTCGATATATTTTGGGACCTTAAAACAGCAAAATTCAATGGGGAAACTGAACCACTGTCAGATTTTTATGTTGCTATTGTTTGTCAAGATGAAGTTGTATTGCTTCTAGGTGATCAAAAGAAAGATGCATATAGAAAAACCGGTTGCCGGCCGGCACTTATCGAACCGATATTAGTTTCGAGGAAAGAGCACATATTTGGTAAGAACAAATTCACAACAAGAGCTAAATTTCTTGAGAAAGGCAAGTCTCACGAAATATCTGTTGAGTGCAATAACAACAACAATTGTGGTAGCAATTTTGGTGGGTTTGATCCAGAAATGGAGATAAGAATAGACGGGAATCTAGCTCTTCATGTTAAACATCTTCATTGGAAATTTAGAGGTAATGAATCAATCTTTGTTAGTAAAGTAAGAGTAGAAATATACTGGGATGTTCATGACTGGTTATTCAGTCCTGGTTTAAGACATGCATTGTTTGTATTCAAACCAATTTCATCATTGTCAACGTCTCCGTCATCGATATTATCTACTTCAACATCCTCATCATCTTCAACACCATCAATGACATCAACACCATTGTCTTCATATCATCAAACAGAAGGTTATAATGGTAATGGGTCATCACTCGGGTACACCTTATTTCTATATGCTTGGAAAATTGAATGACAAGTAAATTCATTTTGTAAGTGTGCTACTAAGTACATTTTTGTGTTCATATCAATATAAAGTTTTTAAGGATTCAAAAAAGAAAAAAAAAAAAAAAAAAGTCATTGTTGGAACTTCACTGTAGTGTCCAGTCCACCTCTAAAGAAAATTCCACATCCACAGTACGATAAAGAAATAAAGACTTAGATATTACTGCCGGTGTCCGAAAATGAAGATGAGGTTTTTGTGCTGCAAATACAGAGGAGAGGAGAATGAATTATTGGAGGAGGGGAAGTGATGAGCTAATCAACTGTCCTGTCCAAGCTTGGTCCATTTATTCAATATATCCATAGCTAGTTGTATCTAAATTCCAACATATTTCATTAGAGCCAACTCAAACACACATGTGATGACCACATTGGCTTGTTTTTTTTGAATCCTATTATTGGGGCCCGTAGGGGATGGGACTTTAGGGGCTTAAATTACTAAGTGGAACCTAAATGTTATAGGGGGAGATCAGATTTATGTAAAAGTTCAAAAATACCCTTAATTATTTTAGCTTATTATCCTTCTACCCTTCCATTAACTAATTAATCTAATAAAAAAAATTGAAATAAAAAAAAAAAACTGAAATCATTAATTAACTATAAAAAACCGAAAATCATAAAAAGAAAAAAAAAACTGAAATCATACCTTTCTTCTTTTATTCTTCTCCTCTTCTTCTTCCCACTCTCCTCTTCTGTTTTCCTTCTTCTTCTTCCATTATTCGTTTGAAACGATTAATCGTCGATTCAAAAAAAATTCTTCGTCGATTAAATTCATTGTATAAAACCATGAAACCTAAGGAAAATCTAGGTCAATCTTCGTCGAATCCACCTCCTCCTGAAGCAGAGAAACCAACTTCATCAAATGAAGATGAAACTGAAGATCAAGAAGAAGTGAATGAAGGTGATGCACCAACCGCCGAGACTCCTGATATGACAGCAATAAGGTATGAATTGAAAAACCCACTCTTTATTTAAGTGTTTTGTTGATTATTCAGTAGGTTTCGAAAATTTTAGGTCTGAAAAAACAGTTTCTGAAAATGCTTACGGCTGGGAGTTCTAGTGTTCCCAGCCGTAAATAGGTATCACGGTTGGGATTTATTGTTTTCCCAAATTGTTTATATGTTACACGGTTGGGATATCCAAGAACTCCCAGCCGTTTTTAAGCTTTACGGTTGGGATATCTAAGAACTCCCGGCCGTAAAGTAGTCGATGCGTACGAGATGGAGAAATCCTATCCGCAACAAGTTGTATACGACTAGGTTATTCCTAGCCGTATATTCTCCTGTGTTCGAGTTTTTCCAGCGGTAATATTTACGTCTCGGTCTTTCTGTCCGGAACATTGTTTCCTGACCGTGATATTTAGTTTCCTAGCCGTTTATAGGTTACGGCTTGGAATTTCCCGGCCGTAAAGTAGTCGATGCATACGAGATGAAGAAATCCTATCCGCAACAAGTTGTATACGGCTAGGTTATTCCTAGCCGTATATTCTCATGTGTTCGAATTTTTTTCAGCGGTAATATTTACGTCTCGGTCTTTTTGTCCGTAACTTTGTTTCCTGACCGTGATATTTAGTTTCCTAGCCGTTTATAGGTTACGGCTTGGAATTTCCTAGTTGTATATAGTACTGTGTTGAATATCAAACCAGCTGTATTTACATGTATAGGTTTTCCTATCCGTTATATGTTTTTTGGCTAGGTCGATTACTAAATTTCCCCTCCGTAAATCTTGTTGCGTCTTGGACTATCCAATTTTTCTGCCGTTTAGGGTGTCACGGTTTGGTTGTGTTGGAATTTTCCAACCATTTTTGCTTATCTACTTTTGGTTTTTGGCCTTGTTTGTCTTTGAACAGAGAAAAATAAAAGAAGAAGAAATATCACAAGAAGTAACACCTCGTAGTGACCCGAATCCGCAACCTCGTCACGCAAAACCATTGGGTGCAAACGCAAGGAATGCAAGTGGAGTTGCTTCTGCTGGAGAGAATGAAGGCGGAGGAGATGGAGTTGGAGTTACTGGAGGAACTGAAGTTGTTGTTACTGGAGGAACTGAAGTTGGAGTTGCTGGAGGAAATGAAGGTGCACTTTTTGTTACTGGAGGAACTGAAGTTGGCACTTCTAGTGATGCTGCTATTGATAAAGGTAAATCCGTAGTTGAGGAGGACAAGAAGGAGGGAAAAGAAGAAGTATCCACCAAAGACAACGACAAGAGAAGTAATTGATGCTATGGAGCCTTTACCTCCCAAGAGGAATGGGAGACCTTGGGGTGAGGCAAGAGATCGTTCCGTCTTGATTGGCTACACGTCTTCATGGGATGCTAGGCTTTGTGGCACAAAGGTAATAAATCAAATTAGAAATATGTTATTTTCATTTTGTTATGGATTATTAATTATGACAACCAATTTTTTTTTGTAGTTCCCGAATAAAGCGGTCCCTAAACTAAAGCACCAACAAGGAAAGTTTTGGTCGTTGGACAATGAGCATCCAGATGTGATAGCTTTGGTAAAAGCTTCGGGGTTATGGTCTGGAATCGAGGCTTTGCAGAAGACATATGATGTTGTGACAGTTTGTGGTTTTAGAGAAAGATTTTGGCCCGAAACTATGACTTTTCATCTCCCGTTCGGCGAGATGACTATCACTCCGGATGACGCAAAGAAAATCACTGGTCTTGCTTTGGAAGGAAAGGCTGTGTTTGAGGGTTTCAACAATTCTATGCCTTTTGCTCAGCTTTGTGTCTTGGTGAAGGACTGTCTTGGGTGGGGAAAATATGAAGTGGAAGAAGAGTTTGAGATAGGGTATGGAGCCCCACCTAGAGCTAAAAGGAAATTTAGTGCACCGGGTGAACTTAGTGAAACAGTTAATATGGCAAGGAAGTTTAATTTGGTTCGTCTGAAGGATAAGTTTGGGGATTCTAAACGCAAGACTGATAGTGGAGAGGTGATGATGGACGCGGAAAGAGCTAGACATACGGCTATAGCTTACTTGTTGCACACTCTTGGAACCGTCTTTTTCCCGGATTTCTCAGGAAATAAGGTAAATGCTTGTTATTTGCAGTGGTTGAAGACTCCCAATCTCGATCCGGAAACAAACGAGGTACCTAGGTACTCGTGGGGCACCGCCCTCCTTGCTAGTGTGATAGACAGTCTTTGCAAAGCTTCTAGGTGGAACGAAACACAAATTACGGGATGTGTTGCTCTTGTCTAGGTATCTTTTTGTTTTAATATAACAATGTTTATTTATTATTACTTTTACATATTGGTTTGTATGTAATATCTTATTTATATTTACTTTTTTTTTCCGTAGTCATGGGTTTACGACCATTTTAAAAGCTTGAGGCCTTCTCGAAATACAACGTGGCCTCTAGAGAAACCTACATGAGGAAGATACCCCTTTGGAGGGACCCAACACAAGGCTAAAGAGACGGAAATGGTCGAAATGAGGAAAAAGTTGGATGCTTTGACAATCGATGATGTATCTTTTGATTCATATTTGAAACTTGATGAGGATGGAGAAGATGAAGTTGGTGATAGAGTATTTTCTAATGTGGCGACCTATACGGGACCTTTGTTTCATTCAAATGGGTTCGTCATTTCAGATCTTCGTAGAACGCTCCGCCAAATCGGTATTGTCCAGAAAATTATACCTGAAGAAACTCCTTTTAAACCAAGCGTAGCCAACTCCCAATTTAAGGAAAAAGATGTCAGATTGAACTATGAAACGACACCGTTGATCGAGCATTGGAATGCTCGTTCCGAAGAAGTAAACCAAATGAGTAGAAGACTGCTTGAAGCTTCTCATGGGACTTCCGAAGAGGATGCGAATTACATGGAATTGTATCAAGAGTGGGCTCATCCTTATGTGGAAAATTTGGATCCGGAGGCGCTAAGACATTTCAAGAAAGCAGAGAAAGAGAGTTCAAAATCAAAGGCATCAATTAATGAAGAAGATGATTGGGAGAAGATGGTGGTACGTATACTACTAATTATGTTTGTATATGTTTTTTTTTTTTTAATTATCTATGAATAATTAGAGTATGTGTGTTTGATATGAAAAAATAGGTCGAACGAGTTAATTGGGTGGCCAAGGACATCACTCGTATGATTAATTTTGGTGAGGACTTATCGGTACCTGAGGTGAAAAAGGTCGAAGTGGTCGAGGTGCAAAAGGTGGTCGTGCTGGAACAAGTGCTCGAGGTGGACGTGGTGGAGGTAAAAAGACTCCAAGTCAAGGTGGCAGCGGTAAAGGTAAAAAATCTAGAGTTATAGAACAAGTTGCGGAACCTGAGCAAGAGGAAGATTTGGATGCGTTTATGCGCTCGTCTTCGGAGGAGGCGTCAAGTGAAAGTGAATCACTATTTACTCGCTTTTTATTATTTTAACTTATGGATCTTTTATTATCTAAGACTTTGTCTATTTACTATTTTGGTTGTTTGGTTATGGATTTGGCTAGATGAATTGTTATAACTTTGCATGTATGAATGAATGTTAGTCTTTTCATTTGTCTAATCTAAGAAAACTGAGGAAAAAACAGTCTATCTACTAATTTTTTGTGCACTTTCGGCTAGGTCGATGTTGCACATAACCTAGACGAAAATGCATATAATTCTTTTCAAGTAAACTTGCACAGAATTTCGGTTAGAAAATCCCGGACGTAAAAGGAAAAACGGTTAGGAAAAGCAGCCGTAACTTCGTTACGGTTAGGAAATACCTAGTCGTTTGTTGCTCTGGAGACTCAAAAAAAAAATGAGTCTTGGTTACGGTTACATATCCGGGTCGTGTATCTTTTTGCGGTTTGAACTCCAAACCGTAATTCTGACATAAATTTGCAACTCTGGTTTACGGCTTGGTCGACCTTTCAAGTTCTTGACCGTAATTGTATTTACGGTGGGTTTTACCAAGCCGCTTGTCACTCTGATAACCAAAAAGGAAACTTCACGGTTAGATATCCAGGCCGTAATTCTTTTTTTTTTTTCGAAGTGAAAAGGTTATATTAAGAAAAAGAAAGCCAAACCAATCACAATATAGTCAATCAATCGTTACAGACTTGATTACATATGCAAAACTAGCTCCCAGTTATTCAAAATTTGAGAGCTATCAATAAACTTAAAAGTATGTAGCTGGCAACTCCACGGAATAAGAGTTTGCTTAATATATATGATTATCTCATAAGTTGATTTTGGTCTTCCACCAAACACCCTATTGTTTCGTTCCTTCCATGTGTTCCAAATCAAAGCATAGAGAAATATATTTCATACTTTTTTGCAGCGTCCTCTCAATACATTCCAACCCCATGCTTCAAACAGCTTAAAAATTGTATCCGGTAGAGGCCAAACAATGTGAAAATCTTTTAAGAAGTATTTCCAGACTTCAAAAATGGTCTTGCAGTGCAGAAATATGTGATCAACAGTTTTATTTTGTTCGTTACACATAACACATAAAGGACTGTCTATATCCATTCTTCTATGTCTTAGCATATCTCTAGTAGGTAACGACTCGTTAAAAATAGCCCATAACAAAAAACTGACCGTAGATGGGATTTTATTTTTCCACAAGAACTTATGAAAAATACAATCAGTATTGTTACCTGACAGAGAGTCATAACAAGCACGAGTAGAGAAATTATCCAGAATTTGCACTTCATCTTCTCCTTCTTCCAAAGCAGGTACACCGCTTAAGTCTCTTCTTAATAAATCCATCCCATTCCAGCTGCTCATTTGCATTTAGGATAGTTCTAAAATCTCCAACCCATCTACCATCATGAATCATCTCGGGGAATGATGCTTGTTTGTTCTTAGACGCTTTATAAATAACAGGGAAAAGATCTTTTAAACAACCATTAGTAACCCATTTATCATGCCAAAACAGAATGCCTCTACTATTTCTCATCTTGAAACTAGTAAAATTTTGAATTTCAGGAACCATTCTTATAAAATTTCTCCACAAACTGCTACCTTAAGTCGAGTTGTCATCCGCAGGCATCAAAATTTCTTCTGAAACTTGCACTTTCTACTAAACAATCCTCCTCCATAATACCTTCTTTTGCCGAGTATATCTCCAAACCCCACTTCACCAGTAAAGCCTTATTAGTTCTTCTTAAATTTTTCACACCTAGACCACCACAACTCTTAGGAAGACAGACCTTTTTCCAACCAACCCACACCATCTTCCTTTTTTCTGTAGAAGAACCCCAAAGAAAATTCCGCATTAAAGCCACCATTTTATTTTCAACGCACACTGGGAGGTGAAAAAGAGATAAATAATAAATTGTTAAACTAGATAGACAGTGTTTAATGAGAACTAATCTCCCAGCTTTATTCAAATACTTCCTCTTCCAAGAAGCCAGCTTAAGAGTCATCTTTTCGAGAATACTATCCCAAATTGATATACTTCTGAAGCTAGCACCAATAGGCAAACCAAGATACTTTATAGGCAACTTTTCTGTTTTGCACCCAAACTCCTTTGCTAACACCTCAATTACCTCATCAGCACCAACACTTACCATAGTACTCTTCTCGAGATTCAGCTTCATGCCAGTAAGAGCTTCAAAAATAGATAGAATAATAAAGAGTCTGGTAACTTCATCTGATGTTGCATTCAGAAAAATAATATTGTCATCAGCAAACTAAAGATGAGATATCATTGTTCCAGTGTCAGCCACACTAAAACCTTGAATTTGACCCCTTTCAACAGCATCATTCATCAACTTTGATAGAATTTCTACCACCAACAAAAAGAGATAAGGTGAAAGCGAGTCACCCTGTCTTAATCCTTTTGTAGGTTTAAATTTCTCCGTGGATCCGCCATTCACAAGAACAACAAGATGAGAAGAAGATACACACCATTTAATCCAACCAATCCATTTTTCTCCAAAGCCATGCTTATGAAGAATACAGAATAGAGCTTGCCAGTTAATGTTGTCAAAAGCTTTCTCCATGTCTATCTTGCAAACAATACCCGGTTTTTTTGATTTCACCCTGCTATCCACACACTCATTCGCAATGAGTACACCATCTAGAATCTGTCTGTCATTGATAAAAGCCCCTTGGTAATCTGATATAAGCAATGGCATCACACTCTTCAATCTCTCGGCAAGAACCTTAGAAATAATTTTATATGCACTTCCAATAAGACTTAGAGGTCTAAAGTATTTTGGGGTACAACAGTCCTCCTTTTTTGGAATAAGAGTGATGAAAGAACAATTTAATCTCCAGTCTAATGTACCAAACCTGAAAAAATCATCTAGCATTCTCATGAAATCGCCCTTGATTACGTTCCAACAACTTTTATAAAATTTCGCCGAGAAACCGTCAGGTCCTGGGGACTTGTTTGAACCCATTTGCTTCACCACATTCCACACTTCCTCTTCAGTAAAATTCCTTTCCAACCATTCTCTTTTATCAACACCCACATTAGTAAAATTCAGAGAGTCAAAGGAAGAATAAATACCGTTGTGTTCAGTAAAGAGGTTGATGTAATAATTTCGCAGCTCTTCTTTAATTACAGTTTGATCAAAGCAGTCCACTCCATCTATTTGCAATTTTGCGATAGTGTTCCTTTTCTTCCTAGCGCTTGCAATCCTATGAAAATATCATGTATTCGAATCTCCCCACTTAAAACCATTTTGCTTGGATCTAAGTTGCCATTTCCTAGCTTCAGTATTCTCAATTTCCTTCAGCTTGATCTTGTGTTGTAGCCTCAACTAAAATTGGTCCAACTGAAGAGCGCCAGTCTCCTCTAAGATGTTTAGTTCACCTATCTTCTCAGTTAAATTTTTTTTCTCCCTACTAACAGCTCCAAACTCTTGTAAGCCCCATGGCTTAACAAAGTGCTTGAGGTTCTGAAGTTTAAGAAAGAAAACTGAGCTTGCACTGCCTCTTAATTCCATAGCTTCCCACCAAGTTTCCACATTCTTCACGAAATCCTTGTGTTCAATCCAATTCCTCTCCAGCTTAAAATATGGCTTACTATTAACTGTAGGATTAGTAATAACCAAAACTGGATTGTGATCAGAAATAGTCCGAGTTAGAGCCACTTGCAAAGCATTAGGAAAAGCTTCGTCAAAATCCACACTAAAGAGGAACCTATCTAAACGGCATAACAAAGGATCTGTATGATTATTCGACCAAGTATACGAACCACCAATCAATTGTTGATCCACCATTACCTGCTGCATAATAAAATTATTAAGAAAACCATAATTCCTGCTATCAGCCTCTCCCTTGTTTCTTTCCTCATCAGAACGAACAATATTAAAATCACCCGCTACGCAAAGAGGACCATCCCACTAGTGCCTGACCTCCTCCATATCCTCCCAAATTGTAGCTCTAGCATTGTAATCACAGGGGCTGTAAACATTTGTTACTGCCCACTTCAAGCCATTAGTTCTGATTGTAAACAAAGTAGATATATTGTTGTAGCCCACTCTTACATCTTCCTTCATGAACTTGTTATTGTCCCAAATAGTGAGAATTCCTCCACTAGCACCCACTGAAGGAATATAATTCCAACCAAAGTCTTCATCGTACCAGAGCTGTCGAATGAACCAGCTTGAAAATTTTCATTATTTTCGTCTCTTGAATGAGACATACAACACACTTTTGGTTATTGATAAGGTTTTTCAAAGAAGAAATCTTCTCATAATCATTCAAACCCCTTATATTGTATCTTAAAATTTTAAAATCCATTACCAATAGTTTTCTCCCGTGCTTCAGTGCATCCGACTATTTCTTCTTCTAATGGTAAACTGTTATCCCCCATCGTGTTCTCCACCATCTCTTCTGTCAAAATATTCCCCTCTGTTCCATCACAATTCTTCTTCTCAAGGCTTTTAAATCTATCCTTGTAATTAATGACTAATTGAGTCATATTATTTCTTAGAGATATGATATTCTCATTACTTATATGTCCGTAACTACATGCTAGGTTAACGAGAGAGTTTACAGTCTTATCAACTATCTTTTCTTCCCCATCTTTACTATTCTTCGCCGTTTGAAGGTTCTGAACAATTTCGTTCTCCAGCTCCTTTCTTACCAAATCATCTGACAGATTTTCAGAATCATTGTCCACCGAGTGCAAGTCTGCCATACGTCCCATATTTTCTGAACCTCCGTTTACAGAGTCCTCTTCTTCATCTTCACGCATCTTATGAATCTGGAACCTGTATTGGTTACCAGACTTTTATTTGAGTTAACATTCACTGAAGAGCTTCCTCTGGGCTTAGAAATAAATATCCAACTACCATCAGCATCTTCCCGTATAACTTGGCCCGAGCCATTGTGAATAAGTCCTTGGATCACACCCGCGTCTATTACCCTTGGATTGGAATAATCGTTACCGGTCATTTCTTTCCTAGAATCACGAGCAAAAGATACTGAATTTGAATTCAGATTATTTTCAGAATTTTGAATATACTGAAAACGCTCATCAAAATCTTTGACTTGCCTAAGATAGTCGAGATTTGACTGATCTTTTGGCAAGTAATCCGGATCCCAGTCAATCTTCAACACCACCTTTTCCCCTTCTATCTCCGTCAGCAGCACCGCTGGTATACCATCACAACCACCATTAATGGCAATTCTGAAGAAGTGACCACCTCTTTCTTTCACCATTAAAGTCTCAGTTGATATCTTGAGCAATCCCCCTAACTCATTACCAATCATAGTAAAATTTTTAGAACTCCACCATTTATTTGGTAATACCTTGATCTTCAACCAATGCTCAGTTTTGTAATACGAATCAATATGAAAAACTTTATGATTTTTGTCGGATTTTTTCTCCTTCGACATGTTGGCTATGCTTTTTCCAGCAAAAACAATTCCCGTATCTTTATCCTGACTCCCAAACCATCTGCACACTTTAATTATCATGTTCTTGTGTACCCAGATAATTGGTTTCCATACCTTCTTCCATTCTTCTTCCTCCATTACAAAAGTTGCTGAGAGCATATTAATTTCTTTAAGTTCAATGAAGCTTTTGTACCGCAACTTCCTTTTAATGACGCCAACAATTTTTCCCCAATCTGTTTGATGAGAAATCTTAACCAAACCCCATTTTTGATTCTGAGAAGGAATTTTTGAGAGTTGTGGGTAGTTCTTATTAGAAGATAATGAGCCAACAGTTGATTGAGCTCTTTATTCTGGAAATCTTCCAATACTTCTGCTAACAATGACCAACATTCTCTATTTTCTCCACCAGGAAAGCATATGCTGTATTTCTTACTTTCTCCATCCTTTCTGAATCGTGATAATCTAATATATTCTCCTGCTTCATTAATTTGTAATTGCATCAAGTATACATCCTCTCCAAGCCTCTCTGACCACTTGTTCTTTGTTGATCCTCCTGCAACGGCCGAAACAAGAGCATGAATCATCCATGTTATCATTTTTGCATCTATTGCAAGCCAAAAACTGTACCCTCCAACTCCTCTTTCTGTAAACTTCATCACATTAGTAGACCCATATGTCTCTCTCTCTATTGTGAAGGATTTCCGCTCCAACTGGATAAATCTTCTTAATGGGTTAAAGCCATTGAAAAAACTACTTCTATTTCCTTTTCCAATGCTAGATTCACTTCCAGAATGAGAGTTATCTAGCCCTTTCATAATCCGATCTCTTATTTGTTTTGATCTTTCAGTAAACATAAAGAAAACTAAAATAAAATTGACGATAAGCAAAACCCTACTAATCAATAAGTCTGGGCCCCAAGGGGAAGGATCATAGATCCGTCCTTGGACAGCGGAGAAGTTCAATTAGCACTCTCACAAACTAAATCAAATCCTAGGATTGATACGATTGTGAGGCTGGGTTTGCAGTGGGAAATCGCCATGAAAGAGATGGGTTTGCAGTCAAAAGAAAAAAATGTTTTGAGAAACCTCCACCTCCAGGCCGTAATTCTGACAAAAATTAAAAACTATTTTATGGCCTGAAATACGTAGCCGTAACTCTGGCACACCACAAACCCTGCATGATTATACATAATTACGGCTGGGTGTACTTTCTTTTTCCTAGCCGTAAATGCCTATAATTTCCTATAGTACCACATCATACCGGCTAGTTTTTTGAATTTTGAAAAATAGATCCGTTTGAAGATTGATCTATAGAAGGTTCTAGCTGTTCAACCACTTATTTAAAATTGAAATAACTCTACCTCTATATAACCACCCATTCCAAATCAAAATCACACCTTCTACATCAATAATCTCCACCAAAACTCCTACAAACTCCATGCAATGTACTCAAAGGATAAACCCAACTTCACTTTGGAAGAAGACTTATCTCTTTGCAAAAATTTTGTACTATGCTATCCAAAGAAGGGAGAAGAACGAAGGAAATGTGGTTTACCAAGTCAATCGTATTGGAGTAATATTTTTGAGAAATTTTGTAGTGAAACAGGTAACACTAACAACCGCAATGGGGTTGAATTGTATCTTCGATTTTCAGACATACGCAAAAAAGTGGAAGAATATATGGCTTTACGTCATATGTGCAACCAACTTCGACTTAGAGGTGAGACTGATAGAGAAGTCGCAGCTCAAGCTAAGAAGGAGTGGAGAAAATGGAAAGGTTATAATTTCAACTTGGAAGCTCAATTCGCCATCATCAAAGACTTCTTGATACATCGAAAGGGATGTTATTAAAACCAACTTTGTAATAGGGATCTATTAAGTATGTAATGGGTTTTATTGTGGTCTAGTTAATGAAAGTATTACTAATTTTCAATCGTAGTATGTATTCATGTTGAAAATCAAAATTTCTCATCTTACATATTCAGTTACGGACGGGAAAAGTATGTTATCCTAGCCGTAATACAGATTCAGGAGATTCTGGGAAGAATAACGGCCAGAAGTTCTTCACTTCCTAGCCGTTTTTTGTGTTAACGGCTTGGAATTCTTCATATCCTAACCGTAACTTCCTTATTACGACTGGTTCGACACAATTTCACAGCCGTAACAAGTAAAATTTTCAGATTTTACTCTGATTTTTAACGGATTTGAATCGATAAATTGATGTTGGGAGTTGATTATAAGGTTATCCCGAGTTTTGTGACGAAGGGTTTCATTAGTTTTCTTCAAATTTTTGAAAAAAATTTTCACCAAAATCACCATTTTTCCTTCTTCAAAATCAAAATCAAAATCAAAATCAATGAAAATCAAGTTTTGATTTCCAAAAGATTAATCATTTGATTAGTCTAATTCATTCACTAATACTGATTAGTTAGCTTAATCAATATAATTAGTACTAATCATATTATGGGTAGAATGGGTATTACAAAAATACCAGGATAAGGGGATCTATGAATTGTTATTTCATGACCCCAAAAGCCCCCAAATTCCCCTCCTTTTTACGGCCCCAATAATATGTTTCTTTTTTCCCCCTCTCTCTAGACATGTACTACTATTATTTATTTTCTTATTATTTATACATCAAAAGCTGGATACATATACATATATACGATTATACGTAGATATAATTATAAGTAAATGAACTGAACTTGGTACTACAGTGTAAGTTGGGTGGCTGAATTTGGCGATGATGAGTGCAATATTTGGTCTCGTAAACTTTTTTTTTTTTTTTGATAAACAAGGAACCTTTTCATTAATGGGATTTCAAGGTTACAATGAGTTTAAGATCGAAAATAAGAGAATATAAAGTAACAAGAACATATCGTAAGAGTACAATACCGAGAAATCCGACAAGAGAAAGATAAGGATTACCGGAGTAAGACAAATACAAGTATGAATAAGATCCGATTAAATCGGAAGAAGGATGGTTTTTTTCAGAATTAAATTCCAACCATTTAGTTTGTTTTTCTTCTTTAGAAAGAAATGCTCCCAAAGTAGGAATGATTTGCTCAAATCTCTTATAACTAGTGATGAAGCTTCCGTCGTCAAAAAGACCACCTATGGAGATTCCGTCGCCGGATAAGTTGATGATGAAGATTCCATCGCCGGAGACAACCAAGATGAAGATTTCATCGCTGGAGAGCATGGAGAGCATCACTATTAATCTTAAAACCCAACCCAATAACCAAGAATCGCCATTAAAGCGAAGATAAACCTCAAAAGAGTAGATAAAACCACCAAAATGGTGTAGATAAGTAGAAAACATTTGTTGTTGATGGTTTTGTTGCAGGGCTTAATTGGGGGCCCTGGAAAATAATTAGGTGCCCCTAGCTACAGGACAAAAAAAGGTCATGAAATAGTAATTGGGGGTTATCCCTTATCCCATTTTTTTAAAATGGCTAAACTACCCCCAAACCATTAGTGTTATTAGTTGTTAATTAGTTTAGTTAGATTAAAATCAGATTTAGGGAAAAAAATTGATAAAAGAAAAATTGTGTTTTTGTGTTGTGGAGAAGAAGGAGGTGAGTTTTTGGGGGAAAACTTAGGGTTATTTGAAATGAGTGATTCTAGTGGTGGAAGTGATGTTGGCGAAGGTTTAAACAACATACATGATTGTGTTGATGGTGAGATTGTGTTAACCAATCCTATGGATTGGATGTTTGATGAAGAGATGTTAATAGAGGAAACTTTAATAAATGATGCAAATGAAGATCCTATTGCACAAAATGAAGGAACCAATCCTCCATATGAAGAACCCGAAGCTCAAAACAATCAGGTAAACTTCCTATACTCTTCAAATCGCATGAATGGTGCTCCAAGTGGTCGATTCATGGTCACTATGCAACAGCTCAGTGTGAGAGTCGTTAGGTCGATAGTATAATAAACTAACAACCCTTATGAGTCGTCAATGATTTAGCACATAAATAAACGACTCCAACCTGCAAATTTTGCAGGTTATGAAAAATCGTCATGGTAATATGATGAACACTGACGATTCTAACAAGGGTCGTCATTCAAAAAATTTACACATTAACGACCCTCAAAGTTCACATGGAGTCGTTAATTTTTACAATGGGGTCGTTAGCTTGTTACTTGGGCACAAAGGGTCGTTAGCTTGGTACTTGGGGTCGTTAGCTTGTTACTTGGGCACAAAGGGTCGTTAGCTTGTTACTTGGGCACAAAGGGTTGTTAGCTCGTTGATTTCACATAGAAAACATACAAAGGGTCGTTAGCTTCTAAGCTCTTTGTAGCAAAATCCCTTCTTGACGACTCTTGTTACTTGGGCACCGTCTTTTGCTTTCTTTTCACATGGACTGGTTAACTTTTAAAATGGGCACCGTTTTTTGATTTCTTTTCACGTAGAGTTGTTAATTTTAAAACGGGGTCGTTTGCAAAGGATCGTTATATGTTTCTATATTTCGGTAACGACTCTAATTTAGAACAAAAAAAAATGAAAAACCAGAATTAGGGTCGTTATCTCCCTCCTCATATATCCTAACGATTTTTCATAGTCTCTACATGTATATGAAAAATCGTTAGGCTTTAGGATCTTCGGGTTGACGACCATGTAACTGTAACTGAATTTTTTTTTCTTCGTGTCGTCAATGGAACCGAAGATAGTTCAGAGAGAGGGAGAAGAGATTCTGTTTTCTTTGTTAAAAGATGGAAATGAAATGGAGGCTTGGGATTAAGGGTGAATAGAATTTTAAGTTGAGAGCAAAATAATATTTTCACTATGTTTTGGAACCCCCTAACATGAATGGAGTGGGTATAAATTTGGTGAGGCCCCTAATTATTTTAGGGGCCCCCAATTCAGCGTTGTTTTGTTGGAGAAGAAGAAAGAGTGAGAGAGAGAGGAGTGAGAAATGGAAAAACACGCTTCCATGGTACATATAATTTCTTTTTATGTTTCTTCATTATTTATTAGTGCTTTTTTCTCCCAATCTCTTCCTTTTGACTGTTTTCAAAATTGCTTATTGGGTTTGAATTGAACTCAACAAAAATGAAAATACCAAGTTTAGCTTGCTTTAAGGGTTGCATGTGGAGGGCAAACATCCACTAAATCAGTCAATTTGTTTCCTTGGAATGTTATGTTGGATGTATCTATTCATTTGAGGTCTACTAGAGCTGAGGAATAAATCCACTAAACAAAGTGGTGCATTTTTGGTAATCGTGAACTCGTAATCATAGCTTGACTCAATGGCCCAATGGATAAGGTGCTGGTCTACGAACCAGATTCTGGGTTCGATCCCCAGTTGAGTCGTCATTTTCTGATAATTAACTATAATTTCATTCGCTCTCTGGCAAACTCATTAATCATCCGGTCCCCTAAGCGGGAAATAAACACACAGAAATAGTGCAAGGGGAAATCTCATTCTCCAAACTTGCTTTAACTCTTTGGACCCAAACCAAACCATTTAGCCAAGAAGAATTTGTTTTTCCCACGGTTTGCTTCTGGTGTTCGAGCTGGTGCTGTAATTAAGACAACAATCAATTGGATGTGAAGAATGACATAAGAAGCTGTAGATTATAGATAAGGATGAGGGTAAATCATACCTAGTTTCGGGGAAACTCTGACAGTCTTATTAACGTATCTTGCATCATTTTCATTCTTACTCGAAATCTGAGAAATGGTTGTTTTCGCTGAAACTCTTTTGTCTGTTGTTTCTCCATTTTCATGGTCACCTAAAGCAAGGAAAATAAGGTGACATACGGAAACAACAGAAATCAATGTACTTTAATTTTGGTTGCTAACTCCTTAATACGATGTGACCATCAATAAAGAAGGTAAGTGCAGTATTAATCAGACAACGCTATCTACAGTTTCTACTTTCTGTACACATCGAAAAAAAAAGCAGGGAGAGTTCCTTTACAGTTGTAGCACTACTAAAGAGACGAGAATTATTAGCATGAACCAACCAACTGACTCTACCAGGTTGGCAAAATGGATAGCATTTCGTTATTCATTTGTAGGTACACTTATTTATCTCCATTGCCACGTGTACTAGCAGAGCCCACGTGGAGGCCATGTCTCAAAGAGGGATGACACATAGGGGCATCCATGGCGTTGAGACAAGGTGCCATCTGTCGAAGATGAAGGAGCATCCAACATAGATGATCCCACACAACACCAATGAGTTACTCTACCCCATCACGAGGTAAAATGTAATCAATCGGTTGGGGATAGTCCAACCGACATGACGTGACAGGGAGGATCGACACTGTCCGGCACGGACCGGATAGCCCCAACCACCCGTATTTAATGCCGCCGTAGGGCACGTGTCGGACGACCCACGAAGGAAGCAAGGATAGGTCGGGCGTAACGAGCGTGGGTATTATAGAAGCCGCAGGGTGACAAGGAAGTCCGCGACCTCACACAGCAGTATGATCTGCTCAGTGGGCACGTGTCGGGCGCCCCACGAAGGAAGCGAGGATAGATCAACGTGACGAGTGTGGGTAATATAGAAGCCGCGGGGTGACAAGGAAGTCCGCGGACTGTGCACAGAACACAAGAAGATAAGGTCCCCACAGCTTCTTGTCAGTGGACCCACGTGTTTTAGCTATATATATGAGTACCCTTCTACAGGGAAGAGGGGTCTCGAGAGAGAGAACTAAGAAATAGGAGAGAGAATAGAGAGAAGTAAGTATGAGTTCAGGGAGATCTCTCCCCGAACCATGTAATTCATCGTCTCCTTACTTTTGTAATCGTTTACTTTATAGTGGATATCTCCGGATCCGTGGATGTAGGCCTTAGTGCCGAACCACGTAAACCATCGTCTCCTTTACCTTCAGTACTCGTACGGTTTCATTTATGTATCCATATCTCAGATCTATCACCTAGGGAATGATGACGAGATCATGACAAACTTGCGGGGTTTGGAATCTATGAATCATCATCTACCTAGGCATACTATGCTTTTTCCGCACTTTAATGCATGTATCTAATTCATGTTAAGATTGTTTGTGATTCCACGGATGACACCAGTAATCCGTGCTCACATCATTCGACTCTACACTAAACATCAAAATTCATCCTTTTACTTTAAAAACTACCAAGTTAACTGGTACACCATTAACAAAATAAAAGAGCAAGATGAAATAGATTCTAGAAGTTGGCTTACTCCTACTAGGAGACTTTCCATAATTTTGTCGCAGAGCTTCCAGGAAAGAAGTATCTCGCTGCTCTTGCATCACTTACAGAGAACATAATATCACTGTATAAGTTTTACAGAAGCAAACAACTCTTTTTTAACAAATTAGAGGAATTGAGAGAGAGAGAGAGAGAGAGAGAGAGAGAGAGAGGTGAGAGAGAGAGAGAGAGAGAGAGAGAGAGAGAGAGAGAGAGAGAGAGAGAGAGAGAGAGAGAGAGAGAGAGAGAGAGAGAGAGAGAGAGAGAGAGAGAGAGAGAGAGAGAGAGAGAGAGAGAGAGAGAGAGAGAGAGAGAGAGAGAGAGAGAGAGAGAGAGAGAGATGCATACATAGGTCGAAAAGAGCATTTCTGTAGTTAGTGGAGGAACCAACCAACAACAACTGTACTGCCTCGGCATCTCTATTTGTGCATAACTTAGCTGTTGAGTTCAAATTTTGTGTATCTAGCAAGATACCTGCAAGCTGAAAATAGAGTATAAATTTGAGCCCGTTAGTATATATGAGTTGAAACGAGCTACCGCATTTTAAGTAATGAGAATCGGTGTTTAAGCCAGTTCACCAATAGGTTTTTCAAGACAGGAACTTGAACAAGATCATAGGCATCTTCGCAGTAATTATCTGTGAGAATTGTGCATTGAGATCCAACCTAAACATACAACAGCAGACATTGAGTAAGGAAGAAGCCGCGTTGCCAAAATATCTCAAAATTTTGTTCGTGAAATTTATCCATCGGTTAAGTGTTTATGAGAAATGAATATGAACCTCGCCATTAGCTCTAAGAACATCTTGCCCAATAACTACAATACTCAATTGCTTCCTCATTGTTAGAGTCTCCACATCGACCTGGTTCCAAATTCCACTAGGAAGCGTGAATATAGAACATTGCTTTACGCTTACCAATAATCCAATGCAATCCATTTCGGGGAAATTTAGAAAGAGAAATTTCACCTCGTCGGAGAATAGTAAAGAAGTAGCATCAATTCCAACATGGTGAAAGAGCCAGGCAACTTGTTTTTGCTTCCACATACAATTCCTCTTCATATTCATTACAGGTACCACAACAACCTGCGAAGTTGCATCTCCTTCATCCGTATTACACTTAGACGTATTCGCTAACAACCATGCATAACAAATAGTTGCAACCATCGAACTCGTACCTGCAATTTAACAATATCCAAAAATGATTGCCTGAGAAAACAAGTCACTAGCAAATAAGGTCATTGGTTTAATATACTCGAGGAAACTCAACTGTTTGAAGATCCTGAGAATACAAATTTAGCCTGAGCATCACCACTATCCCCATTGGAAATCCTCGCAATGTTCGACCGTTGTTCCTCTAGAAACCCATTAAGGTCTCTAAACCCATGACCTTCGACAACCTCTTTAATATTCGAGTCAGGCCTTAATGAGAACTTATCAAGTGAACATGTGGACGAGGAAATGGATCTTCTATGGGTAGATTCTAAAAGATTTCTTGGTGGTGAAAGAAGTAATTGGATCTCGGGAAGATCACATGTTGACGAAGAATTTGTCCGCCTGTGTACAGATTGGACAAGGTTTCTTGGTGGGGATAATACTTTGGGGGAACCAGGAACCGAGTTGTTACTTTTGAATGTTCTTCTTGATAAATTGGGTTTGGTACAAGTATCAGTAGTTGGCAAATTGTCACGGAATCGAGATTTACGAACGAGCGGTTGCCGTGGTGGTTTCGAGAGAACTGAATCTGGTTGATCATTATCAGAGGATTCTTGTTGTCGTTGTTGGTTGTGGTGGGGATTGAAAATGTTGGAAAACCATTGATGAACTGCTGAAGCAGGGGAGGCTTCGGCTGTTGGTTTTGATAATTCTATGGTTTCTGATTTATTTCTACTGTGTCTTGCTGATTTTGACAGAATCTCACCACTAAAACTTTCTACAGCTCTATGTCTGTTGTCGACAGATTAAAAAAAAAAACACAGTTGCCCAGTTTAGAAATAATAGTATTAACTAATTCGGTAGCTAGCTAGTTCCAGGTGAATACTACTGCTAAATCATGTAACAAAGTATGTGATGCTGCTACATACCTTCTGGCGGACCTCGAAAGTGGGTCTCTTCGATCCAGGAAGTCTCTACTCCCCCCACCGGCTGAAGCAAATCTTGGGGACCCAACGAGTCGTGTAGGGGAATCACAAGTACGAGCAGAGACTAAACGTTTAGCTTCATGGAGCCATTCTTGAGTTAACTTGCTGTTTCTCTTCTGTTCTCTGTTCCCGCCCTCGTCGTCTGTATCCTCCTCAAATCTTCTAGGAGTAGGTGTATTTGGGTTATGATCTTTGTTGTTGCCGAGTTCTCTATTGGTGACATTACCAAAGAACCAATCATCTAGTAAATCAGCCACGTCCGGTTGACTACTGATTAGTTGCCGGTTATTAATCCCTGTTGATACCATTTGCTTTTGTATGCTTGTCGTTGTGGATGATGAGTTTTTCTTATCCTACGAAAGAATAAATAAGAAATACCAAAACTATAAATTAAGATCGACGATTAAAGAGTTCAAATAGTGCTCACTAATCTCATAACTAGAATATGGAATTTCGTTACGAACCCATGATGATTCTTTACTGAACCTTGTTTCCATGGTTGTTATTTCTCTCAATTCACATACTGATCGATGGCATAGCAGGGGGAGAGACAGAGAGTGTTTTTAGTAGTTTCCAAAATGATTTAACTAATGATAATATCAAGAGTTTGGAAGATTACGCGGCCGGCTTAATTAAGGTCTCTTCTTTGTTTTTTATGCAAAAGTAGATGTCATTTGCGTTGTTGAGTGTAACAATTATACATTTGGAGGAGCCGGTTATTTTCAGCCCAAGTCAATTACATCGGATTTGTATTTTGAAAAAGTAAGTAAAACAAAAAGATAAGTGACTCTCGATTCTAACGACTTTGTAACATGAATACCTTAAGTAATCAAGCGCGTAAATACGTATATATACTATTGCTCAGGATTATTACTGTGCACCAGCAAGAATACAATTGAAAATATGTAGCAATGCAATGCTTGCTCGAATTACTGCAAGCAGGCCATTTTGCAGTTACGAATTTCTGAAGAACCAATTTTATGCAAAAGTTCAAAGTGATAAACTGCAAATTTTTATTGGTTTCTCCTTTCGATGTGTTTCTGTCAATTGGCTATTCACAGTAAATATTGAGCTTAGCATGCAACTGTAAATTTGGCCGGCCTGATACCAAATAACGCCGTAACTTTGACAATATCTGTTAGTGAACTGAAAAATGGAAACTTTTATTAGGAACTAGGAAGATTCATGTGAGAATACCTCCTGAAATTCAGTAGATGTATGCCCATTATCTGGTGACGTCAGAAGGAAGGTTGAGGTGTCGTGATCGCGACACAAACCCTAATTAAGTTTTGCCGGCCGTGTGTCATACCCAGTTTGGGGCGCACGAATCAAGACGACCAACCATAGTTGGTCCTGACCGATTAGTCAGGTATGTAGGCGGGCCCACGGTGTTTGTGTTGACATGCTCTGGGCCCTTTGAATCTACATCTACACCCTCCATCTATGCCTGCGAAGATGGATGGTTGAGACTATTTTGTGATACATGTAATGTGCCGCAAACCCTAATTTAGGGTTTCTCGTCCATGCTGCTCTGGTTTGGACGGTTTGGCAAGCTATGCCACCCTTTTTTGGGAGGCCGACCATGCGGGGCCCGCGTTGAGTCGGTGGTGCATATTCCAATACCTGCTTGGGGTCATGGATTCAATCTAAGCCATCTAATCATGCTGGTGAAGTTGGATGGTCGTGATCGTTTCTGAGACTGATATTGTCAGTTTAGGTTCAAATATGCTCAATCGGGTTAGTATAACACACCGAGAGTTGTAGCTTGTATGGGTATTTCTTACATGCTTCATTATTAATGCTTGGAGATTCGTGTTGCTCTGCTGAGAACAACACTCAGTCGTCATGCCGCACCGGTAATGAGTACAGGAGATACAAGGCTGGTCATGCATTAATTAATAATGCTGTTGTTTATGGGTGAAAACTATTTCTGCCGGTTTTGGTAATTTGGGGTGTGTGGATGAGAAATGAGTCTAAATCTTAAGCAAATGCACTGCGCGGTGAGTGCTTGTAGATTCGAGAGATCAATCTGTGCAAGTCCTGCCTAAACCAAGAAATGGCCGTTCCAGACTTGTTTCGGTCACAAAGTGAAGGAGATGGGGTTGATCTTAGGGAGGGAAGCGAAGAAGGTGTTGAGAATGTGAAGGTGTTGGATATGAATGACTTGTATCGTAAAGTCGAACCGGCTTGCGGGATGTAAGCTATCGGTTCCGTGTTTGAATACGATGGTATCAACACTTGCCTCTGTTGTCTGGACTTGTTCTTGTTGTTTTTTGGAAATAGGGAGGAGAACCTATTTATACAAGTCATTTGAGCCTTATTCACAGCTCTCGTGGGAAGTGGAGGAAGTGGAGTGATGGACTAGTGGAGTTGTGTGTTAGTGTTACACGACCATTCTTGCCCACTTCTCCTGTTATCTCTAACCGTCCATGACTTCCTAACACGTTCTTGTGATGGCGCGTTGCACGCTGCACGCTGTAAACCGCCAGACCAATACCCCAATATGTATCCCCCAGTTTGTGACATGATTGATGTCTCGAGTGTGTGGATCGTGGGACCCACAGAAAATAGCATGTAATGCTAGATTAAATAACTAAGTTATTTAGGAAGTCGATACTTGTGAAGTATCGTGTGTATTCTATGCAGTGCATGCGCATCATGGTGTGGTAGAGTGACGGGTGGTGATCACCATGATGCCTCACCGACCAATTAACTCCCGACTGTGGTTGTATAACCAAGCCAGTGAAGTTGGACTGGACGAGATGATCTTTGAGACACTCATCTGCGACCGTTGATGGGATTAGGGTTTTTGAAGAGGTGCGCAAGCATCACTCTTCAGCTTGGTCGAATCCAAGTTTGGGATACAATTTTGGCAGGGCCGATCGTGCATGTGTGTAGACAACATGACGGTGTAGGCGCCCATACCTCATTGTTTCGTGAAAGTGTGATCCCCGGGCCACTCAATTCGTCCGCGAAGTTGAGTGGTCGAGATCGGTTCATGCGACGTAAAAACTAGTGCCGCAAAAGCCGCGCATCGTGCCAACTTCGGGCGCGCGTTCCAAGATGACCAATCTTGGTCGGTCTTGGCCGATCAGTCTGGCGTGTAGGTGGTAGGATGATGTTCACGCCTATACCTGACTGTCCCATGAAAACGTGATCTAAGCCACTCAAATCGTCCGGCGAAGTTGAGTGGTCTAGATTAGTTTGCAATCGGGAAGTGTGACCACGCTAGTTTGGGCGGACGATTTGGGATAACCAGGCATGGTATGCCTTGGACGATCAGGTGAGGGGATAGATGGGTCCACGGTGGTCATGTTGGTATGACCGGACCTGCTTAATCTAATCTTGGACCCTCCATTCGTGCCGGAGAAGATGGATGCTCGTGATGCTCAAAAACCCTAATTTTGGGTTTCACGGCTGTGCATCATGCTCTATTCGGGCGTACGAATCGGGACGACCAACCATGGTTGGTCCTGAACGATCGGTCAGGTATGTAGGCGGGCTCACGGTGATTTTGTTGACATGCTCTGGGCCCTTTGAATCTACATCTACACCCTCCATCTATACCTGCGAAGATGGATGGTTGAGACTGTTTTGCGACACATGTAATGTGCCGCAAACCCCAATTTAGGGTTTTCCGTCCATACTGCTCTGGTTTGGACGTTTTGGCAAGCTATACCAATATTTTGGGGAGGCCGACCATGCGGGGCCCGCGTTGGTTCGGCAGCGAATATTCCATACCCGCTTGGGGGTTATGGAATTGATCCGGGCCATCCAATCATGCTGGTGAAGTTGGATGATCGTGATCATTTCCAGACTGATACGGACAGTCCGGATGCTCAATCGGGCTAGTATAACACACCGAGAGTTGCTCAATCGGGCTAGTATAACACACCGAGAGTTGCAGCCTATACGGGTATTTCGTACATGGTTTCATTATAATGCTTGGAGATTCGTGTTGCTCTGCTGAGAGCAACACTCATTCGTCATGTCGCACTGATAATGAGTACATGAAATACAAGGTCAAGTTTACGCATTAATTAATAATGTCAGAATTCACAGGGTATATGGGATTGTTGCTACATGCTCCAACCTCGGATGAATTTCGTGTATTTAATTCACAGAATGGGATTGTTGTCACATGCTCCATTCTAGGTGAATTAGTAAAGTGAAGAAGTATTCAACACTTATTAATGGCTTTATCTTTTACAAGATGTTAGCGCATAATTTTCTGGCTTTTACAATTTTAACCTTAAATGAAAATCCACCATCAACAGCTGTAAATTCACAGGGTATATGGGATTGTTGCTACATGCTCCAACCTGGATGAATTTCTTGTATTTAATTCACAGAATACTGGGATTGTTGCCACATGCTCCGTTCTAGGTGAATTACTAAAGTGAAGAAGTATTCATCACTTATTAATGGCTTTATCTTTCACAAGATGTTAGCGCATAATTTTGGCTTTTACAATTTCAGCCCTTAAATGAAAATCCACCATCAACATTAAGTCCCCTGCCTAGCGCATAATGGTTGCGCTATTGTGGGGTAGGCATGAGATGGTGACATACTTATGTGAAGAAGACAGGATAAAGAAAATTTACCCGGAGGAATTTTGACCGACCGCTAGCAGTTGTCCATGTAAACGCCGTTGTGCAAGCGCGGAATTCTTTGGTGGGACTGGTTTCCTTCCTTGCGTGTTTGAATCAAAAGAGGAATCCAAGCAAAAGAGGAATCCTTGTTCTATTGGGATTCTTCCAAATTTTGTCTATAAAAGGACCGACCCCTTTTCTTTTTTCTTCACACTTTTTCTCTCTTTTTTTTTTTTTTTGTTTTTTATTCGGCAGCTCTCGTCCGTGATCTCCACTGCCGCCGCCAACCGCCGCCGCCGTCGCCGCCGCCGCCGTCGCCGTCCATCCGCAGCAAGGTAAGCGTTTTTTTTTTTTTTTTTTTTTAAAGTAAAACCCTAGTTTGCTAGGTAAACACCTTTTGCAAGATATATACTATGCTTAGTTCTTCCACCAAGATTGATACGCCAATATTTGTTAGGATTGCTTAGTAAAACAAGCCGTGAATCCATGAATATGTTGTGTCTTGCCTCCTTTTTCATTGTTGCATATAAAACCTAGCTTCTTAGGTTGTAACTTGGAAAGGAACTCGGCTTGAATTTCGTGAGATTCCCATGACATAAGAGAACCGTGTTGTGCAAATAAATATGGTCCCGCCATACATGCTCGATTGAACGTGGGTCCCATATCGTGTATGCCTGACTGAATGTCACCTTTATACCTGCCTCATGCCCTTGACCAACACCGGACTTAAAAATTGAGCAATACCAGACTTGTGACTTGATCAATACCGGACTTGAAACTTGAGCAACGCCAGACTTGAAACTTGAGCAATACCGGACTTGAAACTTGGGCAATACCGGACTTGAAACTTGGGCAACACCAGACTTGAAACTTGATCAATACCAGACTTGAAACTCGATCAATACCAGACTTGTACCCAATCCCGGCCTTGTGTATTCCAACGTGAATGTGTGTTCTGTCGTGTGCGACCACACATCCCATGCGTTTTTTATATAAGTATTGATTCCTGTCTTTTATTGTAGAATGAAGAAAAGAACTCCTGTTGAGATGTCTTCTGGAGATAATGCTGGTGCTAAGTCAGGAAGTGTTGATAGCTTCAAAGATATGCCGAACATTTTTGATGAGTTGTTCACCTTGCCTTTTCCAAACATTAGGAAACATCCCTCTCATAGGATAGTCCTGTTCTCCGGTTCAGAAAATATGGAAGTTGATCCATCTTCTTCTTCGGCACTTGTGATGAGGTTTTGTCTTCGAAGAAATGAATATCCGCCTTCTCCCATCGACTTCAAGATTTGTCATACTCCACTAGGTTCTTATGAAGGGTGGATGAGACGCATGTTGAATAATAAGGACGTTAAAGCCAATTTTACCAAAGCGCAAATCCTCAATGCAGTCATGGCATCTGCTACTCTTGAAATTAAGAAAGATACTGCAGGCTTGATTACTTTCATTTCTCGGTGGCGCCCTTCTACTCATACATCTATATCTAGATGGGGAGAGATGACTATTACTCTGGAAAGCGTAGCTGCAGTGATGAACCTGCCTGTCGCTGGAAGTTTTTATTACGAGCTTTCTGACACGGAACAACGTGATTATGACGCTATACTCCAAAAGGTGCCAGAGTTCGACAATATGGACAAGGAGGAGAAAAAAGACACAAGATGCTTTTACACCTGGTGGGTATCGGAGTGGTCTCCTGCAGACCCAGAACCGGACCAGGTGTTGGAAAACGAGCTCAGCGTGATTGCATTCCTGTCTTTGTGGCTATCCAGAGATATATTTGACGATGGTTCTGGAAAGAAGACCATAAGAGGTGTCCTTATCAGGATTGCTATAAAGCTAGCAAAAGGTGAAGTTCTTCCCTTAGGTGCCTTGTTCCTCGGATCGTTGTATTCTCATCTGGACGCCTTAGCAATGGACATGCATGTTTCCAACGGGTACAAGAAGGTGGAGTCGTACGTCCACTTTGCTTTTCTTTAGGCATTCTTGTGGGAACATTTCAAAATTTATGCTCCTGTTCCTGCAACTTCGCTCAGCAATTTGTATGCTGGCTCGAGAATACTCCGTTGGCAGAGGAGGCGTCCCAGAACCGGTGCGAAACTCGTGGACATCTTTGATAATGTGTCTCCCGTAAATTTCCGCCCATGGGGGCCGATCCACTCTTCCATTGTTTAGCCGAAGACCTTTGTTATTGCTTCTGACGGTCCTGATGCTGTGTTGCGTACCGATGCCAAGACTATGAAATTTGGAGAACTTATTTATCTGCACAGCTGCATTCCGGGATATATCCCGTCTCTATTCAACGAAGCTCTTATTGTGACTCCGTACAACATTGACAGGTTGCTCGTCAAATGGGATTTGACCAGGGTATTCCATTTATCCGTCCGTCGGAGGCTCCGAAAGAACTTCTCCCTGGTATCTTTGATGCTGACGTGTTCTTGGCATCGCAGAGTCTTCCCTTCTGGCCTACTGGGAGAAACCCAATGGTAACCGATAAGTATAAGGAATTTTGGAGGAAGCAACTGTTGGCTTTTCAAGAATTCTTGGAGGATGTTGTGACATATTCTTGTGGTGAGCCATCTTCTGACGTTCTGAAGAAGCATTTCCGGTTGAAGCCACTCCCAGCCAAACGGACCAGAGCTGATGATTGCGCCCGGCTGCAGGAGAAAGATCTAAGAGGCAGGCATGTGATTCAGTGATCCTCAATTCCTCCAATATGCAGGTATTTAAATCTCTTTCTGTCGATTCTTTCATTTCTCCAGAGTAAATTCTTCTAAGAGTGATCCTTGCTTGAAATCAGGGAATTCCGAAAGAGAATGTTTTCACAAGGTGTTGATGGTGGATTTTCGTTTAAGGTTAAATTTGTAAAAAACCGAAAAAATCATGCACTGACATCTTGTAAAAGATAAAGCCATTTATAAGTGTTGGATACTCCCTCACTTAATTCACCAAGAATGGAGCATGTAGCAACAATCCCATTCTCGTGAATACATGAAATTCCTCCAGGTTGGAGCATGTAGCAACAATCCCTTCCCCGTGAATTTCATATCAGCCTTGTATTTCCAGTACTCATTATCGTGTGGCATGACGACCGAGTGTTACTCTTGCTGCAATAACACGAACCTCCAAGCACTATAATGAAACCATGTACGAAATACCCGTGACAGCCGATTCTCGGTGTGTTATACTAGCCCGAGCCCTCTCGGTGTGTTATACTAGCCCGATTGAGCCCCTCTCGGTGTGTTATACTAGCCCGATTGAGCATCCTGGACTGACCAGTATCGTCCCGGGATATGATCTCGACCGCAGTCATCCAACTCCATAAGCATGATTGGATGACCCCAGATCAATTCCATCACCCCCAAGCAGGTATGGAATACCCACGGACGACCCCGCATGGTCGGCCATTGGCCTTTGCTTGCCAAAAGACGTTCATACCAAGCATTATGGACGGAAAACCCTAAATAAGGGTTTGCGGCATATTACATGTGTCGCAAAACAATCTCAACCATCCATCTTCGCAGGTATAGATGGAGGGTGTAGATGTAGATTCAAAGGGCCCAGAGCATGTCAACACGATCACCGTGGGCCCGCCTACACACTTGACCAATCGGTCAAGACCAACAATGTTTGGCCGTGACAAAATCATCACCCAAACAAGGAGTGGCGCACGGCTTTTGAAAGCCAAAATTAGGGTTTTAAATCATCACGTGCGTCCATCTTCTCCTAAGACGAATGGAGGGTCACAGATTAGATTAAGCAAGGGCCGGTCATACCAAAGCATGACCACCGTGGGCTCATCTACCTCCTCATGCGATCGGCCAAGGCATCCCATGCCCGGCTAATCCAAAACGCCCGCCCAAACATGCGCGGTTACACTTCCCAAATTGCAAATCGATCTCGACCACTCAACTTCACCGGATGATTTGAATGGCTTAGATCACGTTTTCATGGGATAGTCGGTATAGGCATGATCACCACCCTGCCATCTTCCCGTCAAACCCATCGACCAAGACCGACCAAGATGTGTCGTCTTGAAATGCGTGCCCGAACTAGGGATCTCGCGCCGGTTTCCAACTCCTTTGCGGCAACGGATTTACGCCGCAAACCGATCTCAACCACTCAACTTTACCTACTGTTAAATTGAGTGGCCTAGATCGCACCTTCATGGGACGGTAAGACATGGACGTGTACACCAAAGATGCCATCTACATACACGTCCGGTCGGTCCTCTCCAAAATTCTTCCATTACTTGGTTTCGACCAAGTCAAGAGTCATGCTTGCGCTCCTCTTCAAAAAACCTAATATTCATTAACGGTCGCAGATGAGTGTCTCAAAGATCATCTCATCCGTCCAACTTCACCAGCTTGGTTATACAACCCCGGTCGGAAGTTATTTGGTTAGTGAGGCGTCATTACCCATCACTTTACCACACCATAATGCAAAGACCAAGATAAAATACACATGATACTTCACAAGTATCGACTTTCTCAATAACACAGTTATTCAATTCAAAGATTACATGCTATCTTTCGTGGATCCACGATCCACACATTCCGAGACATCAATCATGTCACAAACCGGGGATACATACTGGGGTATTGGTCTGGCGGTTTACAACGTGCAGCGTGCAACGCGCCATCACAAGAACGTGTCAGGAAGTCATGGACGGTTAGAGATGAACAGTAGAAGTGGGCAAGACTGGTCGACGCACAACTCCACTACTCCATCACTCCACTTCCTCCACTTCCCACGAGAGACGTGAATGAGGCTCAATGACTTGTATAAATAGGTTCTCCGCCCTATTTCAAACAACAACACAAGTTCAGACGAGACAGAAAATCAAGTGTTAATACAAAAAATCGTATTCAAACACCCGAGCCTGCTTGCATCAACCGCAAGCCCGCTTACCTTTACATTACAAGTCATAAGCAAGCCAACACCTTCACAATCTCAACACCTTCTTCGCTTCCCTCCCTAAGATCAACCCCATCTCCTTCACTTTGTGACCGAAACAAGTCTGGAACGGCCATTTCTTGGTTTAGGCCGGACTTGCACAGATTGATCTCTCGAATCTACAAGCACTCACCGCGCAGTGCATTTGTTTAAAGGTTTAAATTCATTCCTCATCCACACCCCAAATTACCAAATTCTGCAGAGTAGTTTTCACCCATAAACAATTGGCGACCACAAAGGGAGATTAATCTCTCGGTTGTAAAGTCAATTTCTTCAAAGATCGATTCAATTTCAACAATTTCAAAAAGGTAGATCTTAGAACCAATTCAATCAAAGAATTCATTTTCAAGATGGTGGAACTAAGGTCCTGGATCAAAGAATCAATTCGGACGGAGCTAGCGTGGATAACACTCCCGGTGTTGACGTACTCTATCGGTGGAGCTACCGTAGCCAACACATCTCGAGGGGCCGTTACCTCTGTCACCAACACTAGCGGAGCCGAGACATCCCAAAAGAGGTTTGACGCTCCCATCACTGCGAGCTGAGCAAACAGAATCCCGGCGTCTCTTCGAGCGTAACGCCTCCAAAGGGTTACCAGAGCAACAACTCTCATTCCTCCATCAGACGAGGAGCCGGAGGGCATAAGAGGGGGACCACCGTCTAGTACCATTGCAGATTTGATGGAGAAGCAGAAATTTTGCTAAAACTCAAACAGATATGGCCGCGACTCGAAAGAGGTACTCACTTTCCTTAAAACTTTGATCGAACGATTGCCGCAAGATTCACGCAACCCTTGAGTCGGCGAGAGATGCATTCAATACACCCTGAGCAGGTGCGTTTCCACTCATACCCACATGAATGAAGAAACTTCGTGTTGCTCCCCGAGCGCCAAAGGGAGAGAGACCAGCCTTCCAACTTCATTACGCGTGAGGATCTAGAGCGACTTCTCCAAAATCGAGGAAAAGGGGACCGAACGGACGTACACCAACATCAGCCACCGTACCCTCAAGATGTTCAACGGATTCCTCTACCAAGAGGTTACACCTCTCCCCGAGCCTCTCCTCTACGACGGTGATCGGTAATGCTCGTGAACACATTTCTCGATTCTTGAAGCCTTGGGGGAACATGAATACAATCATGTTTTACGCCTAAAAGAATTCTCAAAATCACTCACGGGAGGGCATACACTGGGGGAAACATTGCGCCTAACAAAGATATCCAATTGGAGCGAGATGGTCGTTGCTTTCAAGAAGTATTTCTTCGTGTCTAAACAAATCACGCTTTTCAGACACTGGGAAGAATTCTCCAATGAACAACGAACATCCCAACGACTTCGTTAAAAGATTCGTAACCCAAGCTGCTGGATTGTCACGATCCGAATGTCACCGAACAAAGAATTGGTGGAATCATGCATCAATGGGATGATACCCATATACCGCGCTATGTTGGAGAATCTGGCTTTCAAACATTCTCTCGAACTCCACGAAGTCGCAAAACGTTCAAGAATAATCGCACCAAAGACTACTAGAAAGAACCGCAATTGTTCGAAGTGAAGATTTGCGTGAAAGTCGAGGAAGCAAAGGCCTCACGAACAAACAATACAACACCGGTCCTTCGTGAGTGTGGTAAGCGGAGGAGAAAAGAGGAAAGCTTCTGAACAACAAACCAAGCGAGCATCCTCAGCACACAAGACTTCGTCTCGAAAAGTAATGACAAAACTCCCCGTACAAAATACTAAAGACACAGGTTTTCCTTTTCCCATGAATGAAGTGATAGAACTCTTGGAAGCGTGGATCCAAGACGACGCCGTAAAGATGCCCCCTATCGACGTCCTCCAACCGAGGAAGAAATGGCGGATCCCGTGATATTGTTGCTACCACAGTTCGTCCCATCATCCAACCAAAGATTGCAACAGTTGAAACAAATATTCAGAAAAGGTAGAGACAGGGGAACTTTAGCTTGGAAACGAGGGTGTTCATAGAGGCCCTTTACCTATCAGAACCGCATGATTTCTGGGGATTCTGTTCGCAAGACCGTACAATCTATGATGGAGCACATATGTGAAATCTTGTACTTCTCCAAAGGACAGCGTCAAGACATATTTGCGGCCCTCAACCACGTTGTGTCAGGAAGGCGTTTGCATCCAGTAGCAGTCCGGGAACCCCAGTCTTTCCTGAAAGACATGAGCAATGGAAACTGGGACTCCTAACCGTCACTCGTTTGAGAAACGTTGAATTCGATAGCGTGTTGATTGATACGGCTTCCGAATTTAACATCATTACTGCAAGACCCCGAGAGCGGCAAAGATTTCGGAAGCAGAAGCTACTCGTCACCCGACCGTGGTTAAAGATTCAACAGAGAGCCCATAGATGCATACGGATATATTGATCTCGAAGTCGAATTGGGTGATGCCTCGACACGAGCAAAGTTCTACATAGTCAAAGATCATCCCAACTACAACATGATCCTAGGGACGCCTTGGATGCATGACAACAAAGCAATACTGGAGTCCTGTCCTCTACCGGCTTCGATACCAAAGAATCTCCAACATGCCTTCTCGACCTCCCGATGATTGTCTGTTACCGCACTAAAGAATTTACCAATGTGACACAACTTCCTTGAGAGAGCCTCACAAAGATACATTGAAAAGTTCCGATCTCAAGTAAGTCTCGCCACGCAACCTTCCTTACAACCTACCGCCTTTCATTCTGACAAGTCCTGGGGACTGACTCCAACCAACGGACCAACCTCGACTAAGAGATGTGAATGGGAAGCCGGCCCTTTCAAACGTTTTATCAAGAGTGTAGAGGCTGTCTTGGTCAAAGGCGATGAGAAGAATGTCCAAGTATTCGCACGTCCAAACCCGCTTGGAATTGGAGACCCGTGACAAAGATGATCGCATTCAATGTTGGGAGCATGATGGTGAAGATGACCACTCCACCCGACTCACCCACCGAGAGAGAAGATGAACCATACCACTGTAGCAGATGTTATCCTAGGCGGCTACCGCAAGCTCATCAACGCCGATAAACTAGAGGGCATAACAATTCACTCACGATGGCTCGAACCCTACCGAACTTAAGATGTCATGCTATCACCTTCCAAATGTTCTCCACCCTTTAAAACGCTCGTGCTATTTTTTCCAGCCGTATTTCCTTTTACAATTCCATATCATATTTGTAATTCCTCCATAAAATGATTGCAATACTTGCATTCATAGTTAGGGTTTCAATTTTCAATTTTCAATTGAAGCATTATTTTCATCCGAGAGCCTCTTTACTCCTAAAAACACAAGTTCCCGAGTCACCTAAACCAACCACTAGAGCAAGAAAGGGAACCCTAAGCAAATATCTCACAGAAGAAGGAAATAGAACGTGTGCACAAAAGGAAAATGATTTGAGACATCTCGCCTCAAAGAAAGCCAAGAAGATCTTACATCGTGGCACAGTCCGTGGATATTCCATTATAATATTGTTTCTTTTATCATTAAGAACTATATGCGAAGGCGCACCCTTGCACTCGAGAAGGATTGGTTGCGCTTGACAAAAGATTATAAAAGAAAACTTTATTCAAACAATCAAATGGAAGAAAGACCTTGAACTCGGCTGCCACCGAGTACAAGGAAGATGTTCGAGTACTGTAATATACTTGGAAAGAAGAAAAAACAAAAGAGATTTCAGGGCCAAGAGGGCCGGTCTCGCCTACATCACCGTCACCCATCACCTGTTGATGCTCCTCTCTCGATCTCCTCGCCGATCGACGCCTCCAGCAGCAGACACTCCATCCCAATATCACCAAATGGAGCATTAAAAAGCGCATCAACATTAGGAGCCGTACCAATTGCTTTCAGTGTTTTCAAAGTTCCTCTCGTGTCTGAGTCAAGAATTATCACGCCGTCCCGAACCGGTAATCACACTTGCCTTCATTCGAGGTCGTTCATGCTCAACTCTCCGCCTCTTCAACCGCTGGGCCGCAAATCTCTCTCGCCCTTGCGCTTACTAGTGTCTCGCAGCGTTTCCTCGCGCCTCCGCCGCTCCTCCATGTCAATTGCAAACAAAGTGCATGATACGTCCTCCGACAATACGAAGGTGGGAGATAGACATCCCCTCATAGCACGGCCGACTTCACGAAGTGGAATATCAATCCTAGCCATTACTTCTTCGTGCGCATGGTTTTCGCTTGTCGACTTCAAAACTTCTTTCTGGGGAAGCAACAGAATGAGCGTCCACCGCTTCCATGATAAACTGCAAAGGAGAGGGAGTTATGAGCACGCGCACACAAAAAAAAAAAAAAAAAGGAAGGAGATCATCAAATCCATCGATCGCTTAATCGTAAAAATCGAAGCAAGACTGAGATATAGAATAAACGACCACGTGAGACGATTCTTTATAATCTCACAAGTCGACAAAAATCCCGTAAGGAAAAGGAGTCTTTACTTACCACCTATGAAGGCTGCTAATTCGGATAACAATCGATGAGGCTTATCGATATACCCGAGGAGAGCCGTGTATGGTGAAGGAAGTACACTTGAAGAAGTGGCCGAGCTCAAATATGCACAAGAGGAACCAGAGCGACTCACCGCACCAAGTCCTGTTTCCTTCGCATCCTTAATCGAACCAACCAGCTTTCAGGCAACGCCGACTATCCTAAAATACGTACTTACTTCAAATTGGTCATTTCAAAGATATATGTATGTCACCATCTCATGCCTACCACACAATAGTGTAACCATTATGTGCTAGGCAGGGGACTTAATGTTGATGGTGGATTTTCGTTTAAGGTTAAATTTGTAAAAACCGAAAAAATCATGCGCCGACATCTTGTAAAAGATAAAGCCATTTATAAGTGTTGATACTCCTCACTTAATTCACCAAGAATGGAGCATGTAGCAACAATCCCATTCTCGTGAATACATGAAATTCCTCCAGGTTGGAGCATGTAGCAACAATCCCTTCCCGTGAATTTCATATCAGCCTTGTATTTCCAAAGACTCATTATCGTTGTGGCATGACGACCGAGTGTTACTCTTGCTGCACAACACGAACCTCCAAGCACTATAATGAAACCATGTACGAAATACCCGTATGTGCCGATTCTCGGTGTGTTATACTAGCCCGAGCCCTCCGGTGTGTTATACTAGCCCGATTGAGCCCTCTCGGTGTGTTATACTAGCCTGATTGAGCATCCGACTGACCGTGCCAACCGGATATGATCTCGACCGCAGTCATCCAACTCCATAAGCATGATTGATGACCCCATATCAATTCCATCACCCCAAGAAGGTATGGAATACCCACGGACGACCCCCGCATGGCTCGGGCCATTGGCCTTTGCTTGCCAAAAGACGTTCATACCAAGCATTATGGACTAAAGCCCTAAATAAGGGTTTGCGGCATATTACATGTGTCGCAAAACAATCTCAACCATCCATCTTCGCAGGTATAGATGGAGGGTGTAGATGTAGATTCAAAGGGCCCAGAGCATGTCAACACGATCACCGTGGGCCCGCCTACACACTTGACCAATCGGTCAAGACCAACAATGTTTGGCCGTGACAAAATCATCACCCAAACAAGGAGTGGCGACGGCTTTTGAAAGCCAAAATTAGGGTTTTAAATCATCACGTGCGTCCATCTTCTCCTAAGACGAATGGAGGGTCACAGATTAGATTAACAAGGGCCGGCCATACCAAAGATGACCACCGTGGGCTCTCTACCTCCTCATGCGATCGGCCAAGGCATCCCATGCCCGGCTAATCCAAAACGCCCGCCCAAACATGCGTGGTTACACTTCCCAAATTGCAAACGATCTCGACCACTCAACTTCACCGATGATTTGAATGGCTTAGATCACGCCATGGGATAGTCGTATAGGCATGATCACCACCGCCATCTTCCCGTCAAACCCATCGACCAAGACCGACCAAGATGTGTCATCTTGAAACGCGTGCCCGAACTAGGGATCTCACGCAAGTTTCAACTCCTTTGCGGCAACGGATTTCGCGCAAACCGATCTCAACCACTCAACTTTACCTGGTTAAATTGAGTGGCCTAGATCGCACCTTCATGGGATTTTAAGACATGGACGTGTACACCAAAGATGCCATCTACATACACGTCCTGGTCGGTCCTCTCCAAAATTCTTCCATTACTTGGTTTCACTAAGTCAAGAGTCATGCTTGCGCTCCTCTTCAAAAAAACCTAATATTCATTAACTGGCCGCAGATGAGTGTCTCAAAGATCATCTCATCCGTCCAACTTCACCAAATTTTTGGTTATACAACCCCGGTCGAGTTATTTGGTTAGTGAGGCGTCATTACCCATCACTTTACCACACCATAATGCAAAGACTCGCATAAAATACACATGATACTTCACAAGTATCGACTTTCAATAACACAATTATTCAATTCAGCATTACATGCTATCTTTCGTGGGATCCACGATCCACACATTCCATACATCAATCATGTCACAAATCGGGGATACATATCGGGGTATTGGTCTCAAGCGGTTTACAAATAAAGGCAAAGCGGCAACGCGCCATCACAAGAACGTGTCAGAAGTCATGGACGGTTAGAGATGAACAAGAGAAGTGGGCAAGACCGGTCGACGCACAACTCCACTACTCCATCACTCCACTTCCTCCACTTCCCACGAGAGACGTGAATGAGGCTCAATGACTTGTATAAATAGGTTCTCCGCCCTATTTCAAACAACAACACAAGTTCAGATTGAGACAGAAAATCAAGTGTTAATACAAAAATCGTATTCAAACACCTGCAGCCCGCTTGCATCAACCGCAAGCCTCGCTACCTTTCTCACAAGTCATAAGCAAGCCAACACCTTCACAATCTCAACACCTTCTTCGCTTCCCTCCCTAAGATCAACCCCATCTCCTTCACTTTGTGACCGAAACAAGTCCGGAACGGCCATTTCTTGGTTTAGGCGGACTTGCA
>JAJJWW010011353.1:0-23986 GCA_023531295.1 Papaver armeniacum | reverse complement strand
GGTTACATAAACCTAAATGAGGGTACATTTAAATTGATGGTGGTTTTTTAGACAAAGGGTAAAATCGTAAAACCCCAAATAACCTAATGTCACCGGTGACACATTTATTAGAACATTTAATGCGTGTAGTCGGTAATTATAGGGTATTTTTTTCAAATTAGGGTTACAATGAACAAAACCCTAATTCACCTCCGTGCCAATGGCAAACCATGCCAGCCACACCTGGCCCGAGCTAGCCGCATCTCTATGCCAATGGCAAATCATATGACCATACCAAACGCGCCAAGCATGCCAACCATGCTAGCCGCACCCATGCCAACGGCAAATCATGCCGCCCACACCTAGGCCCGAGCTAATAGCATCTCTATGCCAATGGCAAATCATGCCAGCCATAATAAACGGGCCACATGCCAAATGCTAGCCGCACCTCCAGGTACCAATGCAAATCATGCCGGCCACACCCTGGCAGAGCTGCCGCATCTCTATGCCAACGGCAAATCATGCTACCATACCAAACCTTGTAGAAGCATGCCAGCCATGCTAGCCGCACCTCAGTGTAATGGCAAATCATGTCACCACACCTAGCCCGAGCTAGCCGATTCCCATGCCAATGGCAAATCATGCCATCCATACCAAACGCGCCGAAGCATGCCAACCATGCTAGCCGCACTCCGTCATAAATCGCAATCATGTCACCCACACCTAGCCCAAGCTAGCCGCATCCTATGCCAATGGCAAATCATGCCGCCATACCAAAGCGCCGAAGCATGCCAACCATGCTAGTCGCACTCCGTGCCAATGGCAAATCATATCGACCACACCTAGCCCAAGCTATCAACGTCTCTATGCCCGATGGCAAATCATGCCAGCCATACCAAGCGACCAAAGCATGCCAAATATGCTAGTCGCACCTCCGTGCCAATGGCAAATCATGCCAGCCTACACTTAACCCGAGCTAGCCGCGCCATGCCAAACACCCTTACCTTGGCTAAGCTGCGCCGTACCAAAGTAGCGCACTTCTAGGCTTGCACCATGCAACCTGTGCCAAATTGGCCACGCGTGCCATTGGCACATGCCAACATGCGTCACCGTAGCTTTTCCCTACAAGGCCACGCCCTAACGTCCCACGCGTGTGCCATCGGCACATGCCAACACGCTCGGCGCAGCTTTTCCTACCAAGGCCACGGCCCTGACCCCACGCATGCCATTGGCACATGCCAACACGCTACATTTGGTAACTTTTCCTACCAAGGCCACTACTTAACGGCCACGCATGCCATTGCACATGCCAACACGCTGCATTTGGTGGCTTTCCTTACCAAAGCCACGTCCCTAACGGCCACGCATGCCATCGGCACATGCCAACACGCCCGCCGGGTAGCTTTTCCTACCAAGGCCCCACAGCCCTAACGGCCACGCACGCCATTGGCACATGCCAACACGCTCGTCGGTAGCTTTTCCTACCAAGGCCCAATACCTAAGCGGCCGCGCATGCTGTTAAGCTTTTGCCAACATGCTCGCTGGTAGCCTTCATCGCCCAGCGCCGTGCCCTAATGCACGCTGGTAGCCCTAACTTGCAAGCCGCGCAACTTAGGCCAACTGGCCGTACGCGCCATTGGCACATGCCAAAACCCACTGGGTAGCCTAACTCGCAAAACCATGCAACCTACCACCAAGGCATTCCGCACATGCCATTGGCACATGCCACACACGCCACTAGCGGCTCTGTGGCATTGCCACTACACTAACGTACAACCTACCACCAAGGCATTCCGCATATGCCATTGGCACATGCCACACATACTAACGGCTGCATCACCACATACACTCAACGACAACCTACCACCAAGGTGTTCCACATGCCATTGGCACATGCCACGCACGCCACTACAGCTGCTGCATTGTCACTTTGCGCTTCCAGTACAACCCATGACAAGGGCATTCCGCATGCCACACGCACCACTAGCGGCGCCACTTGCACTCAAGGTGCAACCAGGCCTCGAGATATCAACACAAGCGGGGATGCTTTACAGGGTTTTGGTTTGGCGGTCCATGACATGCAGCGTACACTACGCTCACATTAAGAAAGCGTGAATAGGAATAAAGCGGTCAAATAAAAGAGGAAATAATGGTGAAAAACGTTTTCACCCATTAACACCATGCGGTTACCACCTCCTCCATTATTTCACCCTTCTCTCTTCTTCATGAGGCCGAGTACGTTTCAATCTCGACTTGTATAAATAGGTCTTTCATTTCCACCGGACAACAAGTCTCGGTCGGGAGAAAAATACTACACTCTCGGGAAAAGGCAACTTTGCAAGCTTTCCAAAAAGCTTTCATCTCTTGAAAGCTTCCTAAGCTTTACTAGATACAAGTCGAGACACTACTCTCCCGGAGGTTCTCGGTCTCAACACCTTTCTTTGCTTCCTCCACAAATCAACCCTTCTCCTCCACTTTGTGACCGGAAGCAAGTGGAACGCCATTTCTTGGTTTGAAAATGGACTTATGCAGTTGATCTCGAATCTATAAAGTGCTCACGTGCGGCACATTTGTTTAGGGTTTGAACCGTTTCTCACTCACCTACTAGAATTTACCAAATCGGAAACGATTTTACCCATAAACAATTTCATATGTGTGTAACAAGCTAAGTTCGATCTAACGGTTGAAAGATATTAGCTTGGTTAAATCAGGTTGTACATCTAACGGTGAATATTGAATGCTTTGTTACCAAGGTAACTTGGATTGCAAACCCTGATTTGAAAACTATATAAATGATAACTCTATCAACTTGGAAACCTAATCGCCACACCTCATATGTGTTACTAGTTGCATAAGTAGAGTCGATTCTCCTTTAACCTTAGGTTTCTTCTTTCGAGACCACAGGGTTAATGACTTGAAGATTTCATTGAGATTGTGAAGCTTGGACTAACTATTATCTTGTAGTTACGTGATCTGATCTTGATGTTTCTATCGTGTTGAGTACAATTGGAATAATTGACTCGAGATTTTATATCTCCGATAGGCAATATAGAAAAGTAATCACAAACAACTTCGTCTCATCGTTTGTGATTCCACAATATCTTTTTTCGCCAGTCGAATAAGATTATTGTGAGGTGATTGATAATTCTAGGTTGTTCTTCGGGAATATAAGTACGGGTTATCGATTGGTTCCTGTTCACCTTGATTTATCAAAACACGAAACAAAAACTCTTGGGTATTTATGTGGGAGACAGATTTATTCAATCCTATAGACTTTTACGTGTGAGACAGTTTTTCTATCGAGTCTTGACTTTGGGTCGTAGCAACTCTTAGTTGTGGGTGAGATCGGCTAAGGGAATTAAGTCGTAGTATCTGCTGGGATCGGAGACGTAAGGAGCACAATCTGTACCTTGAATCGGTGTGAGATTGATTAGGGTTCAACTACAGTCCGGTCCAAGTTAATTGGTAGTAGCTAGTGTACGCGCGGCTTAATACAATGTGGTGTTCAAATGGACTAGGTCCCGGGTTTTTTTGCATTTGCGGCTTTCCTCGTTAACAAAATTAGGTATCATGTTATTTCTTTTTCCGCATTATATTTTGTATAATTCAAATATCACAGGTAGTGCGTTAAGTTCAATCAATTAGAATATCCAACCTTTGGTTGTTGATTTACATTGATTGACACTTGAACTTTGATCTTTGGTACCGTTCAAGTTACTCCTCTTATATTCAATCGGGCTGCAAATTTCTATTTGGCGATTTGATTGAATTAAGAGTTCGAGATATTAAACTCTTTGATATACTTTACTCTAGATTGATTCTGACTGTCTAGTTGATTCTCTAGAAAGTGTATTGGATTAAGTCCTCTCAGATTGGAAAACGCATTGTTGGGTGTGGTTGTTAGACCCCCACATTTTCAAAAACGGGTAGCTAGCTCAGCTGGTCATCCCTGTTCCTCAAAGGTTGATGCGCTCTAGGAGGTCCCAGGTTCGAGTCCCCAATGACGCAATATTGCAGTATTTGACATAGAAGGTAGAGTTAACTTGCCCCCCTTGCGACATAATCAACCCCCTATCGACTTGGCTCCCTTGGTCAGGTTTCTCATTGGACTCATTTGTTAGGCTAGCACGACAACTTTGTTGGTTAATGTAGTAGTCTGGCCAGTTGGAGCTTAGCTTGTTAGGCTTCCAACTAGTTTCATGTAATAATCGTTATCCAATAATATAATTTGATTTTTTTAATTTTGGGGTTTTTATTATAAATCTATAAAATAGAAGAAGAGGAAAAAATAGAGAGAAAAAGAGGGGAGAATTTTATTCATATGTGTGTGGAATACACAACTTAAGTCTCTATTATATAGATAAAAGACTTGGTGTCAAATATATAAACCCTAATCTTTTACACAAAGTCGTCTTGGTAATTAAACTTTAGGTCTAATCTCCCCTTGATGGCCACTTTGGCCAAGTCATTCAAACAAAGCGGAAAAACTTAAAAGAACAAAACCTGAAATTGAATAAGCATGTAAAGTCTCCATGTTGTTGGACACGCATATGTTGCCTCGTTAAAACTTTGACAAGGAAAACATAGTGGGACAAAACCTTGATGAAAGAAAAAGTACTATGATGCTCCATTGGATAAGTACTCGGTTTAAATCTTGGCTTACAAATCTTTGGTCAGACTTCCCAATTTCGATGAACGGACTTCTTGAATGCAGAAAATTGTTGTTCTTTTACTTAGAAAATTACTAGGTGACGAAGTCTTCTTTCATGGTCACAATATATTTTGTCGATGAAGTCTTCTTTCATGGGTCACATTTCTATTTTGTCTATAACAATAGGTCAAAGGTGGGTTCAGGTTTTCTTAATCACGGTATAATGTTTTTGAGGTGATTCGAGAGAAATTTGGTCAATTGCCCAAATATTTTTAAAACATGGTTAATGGACGAGTAAAAATTAATAAATCAAAATTAAACTTAAAAAAATAGGTAGGGTGAAACCCAGATGCATCCACGATGTAAATTAAAAATAAGAAAAAATATTTTGAAAATGGGTAGGATGAAGCTGTTTTACGTCTACTATTTTTATTTTGTTATTTAAACAGTATCAAATTTTACATATGTCTTTTTCACCTAGAAATTGTGGTTATTGGGTTAATTGACCAATTTTGTGATTTTTTATATACGGTGTATCCAAAACTGTTCTTTCTTTCATTTTGGTCTTGAGTACTCAAGTTGTCATAAAATACAAGTCAGTCCCTATCAATTATCATCATGTAAATGACAAAATCAGTCTCATTCTTTGTTGTGTTGCCTTTACCGAATGAAGCCATGAGAAAAGAAAAGACCGTTTTGGCATACAAAGCAAGACAATAAACTTGTTGCCTCTAATGGAGATCCTAGATAGAATTAGAGATCATGCATATCATCTTTACCTTTTTATCTGTAATCTTTTCTGTTGTCTTTCCTCTTTTGCTTTTCAGGTAGACGACGAAGTTAGCGCATGGACCACGACACCACCATGAAAGTTAGCGGCTTCTCTCGCTAGATATACCTAATCATTTTTAGATTTGTGCAAGCATATTGTACATGTTAGTATGTTTGCAGGAGTTTGCATTTCACTATCCAGAGATTCCAGACCAAATATGGTGTACACATAATGACAGAAATGGTGGCCAAGCAATACCGGTCTTTGAGAGTCTGTTTGGCTAAATGTAAATGTACCAAAGAGACTAAACTTTGCAAACCAAGGAGATAATAAGAAGAATGATATCCAAAAATAAACAAGAAAATTAAAGAAATGAATAATTATAAAAAGTTATACTAATATCAAACATAATTAGCATATGATCACATAGTCTTCCACACAATCATTGCGATAGATAAAAATTGACACTACCTAATCAAGAAGTTTTTTTTGTGTTTGTTTTCATAAATGTCCTTCACAATTGAACGAGACTTCGCACGTATCCTCGACAGTAATGGAAAAACCATGCCGATTCCTAATGAGAAACCTAGGAAGCCGAACCATTAGCCCGCAAATGCACGATGTATCGAGCTCCTTTAACCATTTACAGCAGTTCAGGTTCACTGATGTCTGGTGTGCACTATGATGATGTATCTGGTGGCGATGGTGACGTCTATGCCCATCCTCGTGATCCCTTTCATTATCATCATCACTGTAATGTCTTGGCGGAGGAGGTGCGGTTGTTAGTGGCAGTGATGGCGGTCCGACATATGGCATCCGTGGTGGTCCTTCTTGCATCGGTACCATTGAACAAGCCTGGTTTACAAGAGCAAACTCCGAGATACATAATGGTGGTCGTGGCGCTAAGGGGAATGCAGGCAATGGGAGTAACTCGACATCGGATATCGATAAGAGAAGAATCATAAAGACAATAACCACGGGCTTTTTGTGTTAGTATTACGCTATTCATCACCATGATCATTGTTTGAAATGAAGTTTGAGTTTTTAAGCAGCTAATTATTCTCCTTGCATGCTTATATTTATACACTTATAATTAGAAGCTTTTCAGGTTGAGAGAAAGAGAGAATTAGGTCACGAACCATATGTGTATGATGAGGTTACTGGTTGTTAGTTAGGTGACATGCTAGTTATATATATAATCCATCATATGTTTGTTGCCTCAACTAATAAGAAGCAAGCATGGATATCTTCGTGATCTACTGGTTGGAAGTCAATTGTAATTGCAAACACACGAGGATCATGAATCTCAAGAGTTTAGAATCCATAAATCTTTTAATAACAAACTTGATCATTTATAGCACACAAATGCATGCATTCTACGTTGGTAGTGACAAAACCATAATAAGTGGTAGAGGGGGCATAAGTTTCTCTTTGTTGTGGGGGGCGTAGAAGTCCTATATGTACTCCGGTAATATTTGACAATAGAGTACCGCCATATCCCAGTTTTCTTGTAGTGACAGTACTGTACGTGGTTCCGGTGATACATGTCCCAAATTCAACTGGATTTAACCACAAAGCCTACTAATAAGAAAAGGTCGAGACCCTTGTTCGTTTCTTAAAGTCGGCCCAAATCCTTAAACGAACTTTCTAGGCCAGTTCGTTCGACTTCTCACTTACTTTTCACTAGCTATTTTGAACTGAGCTTTAAACCGGTTATTTAGTTTTATTTTTATTTCATTTCTTTTACAGAAAAGTTTGAATTATTAGGTGTCGGATATCTTCTCCCTTTTTATGCTGCTGACGATGATCCAAGATGCGACAACCAGGAGATTAAGAAAAAACCCACGAAATTAGTAGACTATGAATTATGCATGGAAATGTCGAGTATTGGATACTCTGTCCTTAAGACGAAATCGCCCCACTCGGTGCTAATGGGTTCTTACTTGCCAAAACGTCTCCCAGGGATACAACGATCTTTCTTCTCCCGAGTAGAAGCACTCAAACTCAAGGAAACTTGGCGAACCAAAAATAGTGTTTATCTCTCAATACTATGACAACAATGAATGCAAGTGAAATCGATTTTGTGTGTGCTTTTCTTATGTTTAGAATGAAACTAGAGTGGGGTTTATATACTTGATTGGTGTCTCTTAGGAAAGGGCATAGTGTCTCTTCGCCAAGAGTCACATCTCTTTGTAAGAGTCCTTTCATGGAGAGTCACAACTCTTGGAAAGAGTCCATTCATAGAGGGTCACTTCTCTTGGAAACAACCCTTCAATTACAACTAACATAATTTCTATTCAAAATTTCCAACAATCCCCACATTTGAATAGAACTTCTAAGAATGCAAATGTTATCACGAGACACTAAAGAGAGATAAAGTGAAAAGTCATTGCATGGGGATAGGTAGCTTTTGGCTTTGAACCTTCCTTAGTGAATAACTATTGGATTTACTCACTAACCGATGAAACGATGTCTTGAATCTGATTCGTTTTAATGTAAACCAAGACAATAGTTATCACACAATGCCTTTTTCTCACTAATTTGGTTCTATGGTTGTGTTCATTTTTACGAACAAATCCGGATTCATGAGTGCTCTAGGAAATTAAAGCCTTATAAAATTTCCATAGAACCGGCCACAATTCTACACTCACATAGGTGATGTCCCATTAAGAATACCCTGTAGTATCCCACTTGTAAATACAAGATATAGGCACCATTAAAAGCATAGCTTATCCTAATACATTTCAGGAAACACTGTCTCATCATAGGAATAGGATGGAGTTTTATCTCCACAGTGTTTACTCCGAGTTATACATAACTTAGTTGTCCCTTTTGAACCTAGATCTTGGGATCTCCAGTCAACTAGGTTGGGTTCCATTATGTCACTCTTAATTGTAGGCTTTTAAACCCATTCCCTCGATGATTTATACACTTGCTCTTTAGTCAAACCTTTAGTAAATGGATCCGCTAGGTTTCTTTAGACTTTACATAATCGATCGATATTATTCCACTAGAAAGCAATTGTTTCACTGTATCATGTCTTCGACGGATATGTTTAGACTTTCCTGTTATACATGCTACTATGTGCCCTTCCTATTGCGATTGACTATCGCAATGTACATTAATTGAGCACGAGGTTTTGGCCATATTAGAATATCCTCTAAAAATTTTGAAGCCGATTACGCCTTTCCCTTTTATCCAAAGCAATAAATTCGATTCCATAGTCGATGCGGCTATGCATACGTTTGTTTTGAGGATTTCAAGACACGGCTCCACCACCAATTGTAAATACATACCCACTTGTGGATTTTGATTCACTCGAAGAAATCCAATTGGCATCGATATATCCCTCAAGTACAAAGCAGGATATCTAGTATAATGCAACCCATAATTCTTAGTGTACCTTAGATATCTAAGTACTCTAGTTATGACCCTCAATGATCCTTTCGAGATTACTAGTATACCTACTCGGTTTATTTCTTTTGAGTGTGCTATATCGGGTCGTGTACAATTTGTAATGTACATTAGACTTCCTATGATTCGAGCATATTTTGTTTGATTAATACTCGGTCCGGTATTTTTTCCTCAAATGGAGAGTCAAATCAACAGAGTCTTTGCTATGTTGTCATCATTCTTGTTAAATTTATTAAGAATCTTCTCAACATAATGGGATTGAGTCAATACTAATCCACTCGGTGTTCTACAAATTTTATTCCCAAAATAACATCCGCAACACCCAAATCTTTCATGTCAAATTGGCTAGATAACATTTTCTTAGTAGTTTTGATTGCTTCAATACTACTACCCATAATTAGCATGTCATCCACATACGGACAAAGTATTACATACCCATTTCTCGTATTTTTGGAATATACACACTTGTCACATTCGTTAATCCTAAAACCATTTGACAACATGGCTTTGTCGAATTTCTCGTGCCATTGTTTTGGTGTTTGCTTTAATCCATAAAGCGATTTCACCAATTTGCAAACTTTCTTTCTTGACCGGAATGACGAAACCTTTCCGGTTGTTCCATATAGATTTCTTCATCCAAATCACCATTCAAGCGGTTTTTACATCCATTTGATGGATCTCAAGATTATACAAAGCCGCAATTGCAATTAACATCCTAATTGATATTATTCTCGTAACGGAGAATAGGTATCAAAATAATCTAACCCTTCTCTGTTTGTAACCTTTAACAACAAGTCTAGCCTTGTACTTGTCAATAGTTCCGTCTGGTTTCATTTTCCTTTTGAAAACCCATTTGGAACCAAGTGTTTTACAACCCGTGTGGAAGATCTACATTTCCATGTATGATTAGTAAAAATAGAATCAACTTCACTATTAGATGCTTCTTTCCAAAAAGAGCTTCGGGGTAGACATCGCTTCTTTAAAAGTTTGAGGCTCCTTTTCTATCATATATGTTAGAAAATCAACCAAAAGACTTAGGAACTTTTATTCGCTTACCTCTTCGAGGTTCTTCAATTTGAAGATTAGTGCTTTCCATAGCGTCATGAGTTCTCTTAGTAGAACCACAATTTTGAATTTTCTTACATGGAAATACATTTTCAAAAATGTAGCATTTCTTGACTCCATAATGGTATTCACATGTATATCGAAATTTCAGACTTGTGCACTAAGAATCAGAAGCACAACTATTTTCTCGCATATCCTAAGAAAAATGCAATCAATTGTTTTAGGTCCTATCTTAACCTTTTTAGAAGTGGCACTTCCACTTTAGCCAAACACCCCCACACTTTAAGGTGTTTATAGGAAGGTTTCCTTCCTTTCCACAATTCAGTATGGAGTTTTATCCTTCCTTTTATGGGGTAGTTTGTTTATAACATAATTTGCCTTAAGCAAAGCTTCCCCACAAATTTTGTGGTGCTCCTGAATTTAATGAAGAAGGAATTCATCATTTCCTTAAGAGTTCTATTTTTTCCGTTCAAAGAACCCCGTTTTGTTGTGGTGAGTACGGCGCGATGGTTTGATGAATAATGCCATATCTTGAACATGGTTCAATAAGTGGACATTCATATTCTCCACCTCTGTCACTTCTAAAATTTTGATCTTCTTATCAAGTTGATTCTCAACTTGATTTTTGTAATGCTCAAACACTACAACGGCTTCATCTTTATTTCTTAGTAAGTATACATGACAATATCGTGTACTGTCATCGATGAAGGTTATGAAATATTTTTTTCCACCTCTACTTTCTACCATCTTTAAATCACATATGTCGGTATGAACCAATTCAAGAGGTTCCGTATTTTTTTCAATTGAATGGGAAAAAGAAGTTTTTGTCATTTTTGCCTCAACACAAATTTCACATTTGTGAGTTGGATTTATGCGAAAGTTAGGCATTAAATTCATGTTAATCAATCTTCTTAAAGAACCGTAATTAGCATGACCTAACCTTTCGTGCCATTAATCAAATGACTCGACGGCGTAAACAGAATTATTTAATGTATTGATTTCACGATCAATAGGCAGCATACTCATCATGAATAAACCGTTATTAAGGTACCCCTTTCCAACGTATATCCCATTCTTGGAAAGTACAAACATGTCGGATTCAAAAACTAGTTTGAATCCATGTTTGATCAACAAGGATCCATAAATTAAATTTTACGGATGTCCTAACATGAAACACGTTGTTAAGCGTGAGTTCCTTCTAGGATATCATTTTTAAGATTACTTTTCCTTGTCCTTCAACCCTTGACATTGCTGAATTTCCCATGAATATACTCTCTCCATGGGGCTTTTTACGATAATGAAAATAAACTCTTATCGTGAATTTACATGGCATGTCGCACCTGTCAACAAACCACTCATTGAATTGCTGACCATATTTACTTGAAACTACATTGCACCAAGTAATTGTTTTTTTCTGCACCAACCTCTACGGCAATTTGGATTTTCTTTTCCATAATTGCTATTCTCATCGGACAAAAATGTAGAATTTAGTGATTTGTAAAACTGATCAGTATAAGAAACAAAATTTAAATGGATTGAGAAACAAACAAAAAGCATATAAGGCGAGTTTCACATTGTTAGAGACGTGTTTTGTTTAATCAAACCAAAAACGTCAATCTCGTGACTTTCCAATGCCGCGTATTGGAGTGGATTCCGAGTTTTCCGATTAACCAAATGTATTTAATCACACTTGAGTGCCCAAACAGAGTCTTAATTTAAAACGGGACTTAGGTGTTGTAGACGTCCTTATCAAGAACTTCAATTGAAACTGCCGGTAACTAAACCAACCGTCGCCTAATAAATGATAGGTGTCTAAAACACCTATGTATTTATCTATTGTTTATGCTTTCTCTGCTAGTTTTCTTGTAAATTATGTATCTTATGTTTGCTTTTGAATATTTAGGTACTTTGGAGTCATTTGGAACAAAAGAAGAAGAAATGTCGCTTAAAAAGGCAAAAAGGTGCAACTGTTGTTGGAGACGAACTATTTCTCGTCATTTGCTTTTATTTCTTCATTTCTGTCTGAAAAGCACGACTGCTTTAGTGATGAAGAGACATTGAAGAAAAGAAGTGAAATGAGATGTAAGAGACGGCTGTTGTTGGTGGAAGAATTCGAAGAAGAAGCGGACGTCATTTCGTTGCAAGCAAGCATTATCGGGAGCACGATGGAAAATACGGGGATGGCGACATCACCAATACAAGTGACATAGGGGCTGCCATTTGGTTGGCCCTTGTCCTATTCATGGGTGCTAGGAGTCATTACGGTCACCTCTATCTACTTCACCTAAGTGGGTATAGCCATCCCCATTCCTACACTAAACCTAAAATTCGAGTCTTATCTAAGTTTATTTTGTCCACACTGAAATCAAGAGAGTGATGGACGAATTACGAGAGATTAAAAGAGAATTGAGTTCCTGCTGAGTAGAGATTTGAGAAAGTTTTGCTGCTGATCTGAGAAGAAGAAGGGGTTTTTGTCGTCGATTTGAGAAAAGATGATGGTGGTGTTGTGGTTCATTTCAAGAATCAAATGGAGTCTGTGTGGCTATCGATCTACAAGTTAGGGCAATTTCATTGTTGAGTTTGTTGCTTTTGGAACTGGAGTTGAAAATGGGTTGGTTCGATTTTGGGTTTGATGTGTACATCCGGGTCGATTGAGAAGCTAGGGTTTTGATTTAAGTAGTGAAATTGCAAATGTAGAAGAAAGGCGTGTTGTCGAACGAGTTGATGATGATTAAGCCGTGAGATGAGTTTGTGTTACGGTAGATTTGAGTTGATAATACGAGGGTATGGAAAATGGGTTTCCATGGATGATTAACAGTGAAGGCACATGGGGTTTCGATTAGAGTCTGCGAGTTTGAAGTTGAAAAAATATGAATATGATGATTCTACAAAGCGGGAAATTGAAGTTGATGTTGTTTGTAATGAAGATTGAAGGGTGGAATTGGTAGAGGCTTTGGAATCAGTGATCGAAGCCGCAACTCATGTGTTGGTTCTCATTGCAGGCAATAGCATCTGAGATCTGATTGGAAGTGGTGTTATTGATCGAAGGAAAAAAAGAGGTGTTGTGTGGTGCTATGGCTTGGAATTGTTATGTCTTGAAGTTAGACCTGTATGGGAATTTGGTAATGGTGCAGTTACTGACTAAAATGGAGGTACCGAAATGAACCATGAATGTCAAGGTTGTTTTGTAGCGAGAGATGCATAGAATAGTTGAGATGAGAAGTGCAATTACGGTGGTCCGAATTCGAGTGGAGGAAACTGAAGATGTTGCTGCTACCACTGAGTTTTGTAACTGAATTCGTTAACAGAGGCGAGGCCATGAAATGGAATGAACACATTACAGGGTCAATGCAGGGAAGGAGAGTTGTGTTTGTGCATTGGTTGTGACACGAGAAGTATTGCGGATGTTAATGGAATTGATTGTGTTGTTGGCTACGGAGTTCCGGTGGTCAGTATTGGGTTGTATGAAGAGCATAAGTGATTCGAATCAGGTGGTGATGCAAATATGTCGCGGTGAGTCTAGAGTCACATGAAGTGAACTACGGAGTTGTGTGAAGTTGGCATGACAGGGAAGCAGTGAAGCTGTAAAGGGACACAATGGCGCATCATTGGCTGTGGCTTGCACAACTTTAAGTATATGCAATGGCCTTGGCCAGAACCAACACAGCTAGGTCGAGGAGTTATGTGATCCAGTTATGAGTCTTAGGGCTGTGTACAAGGCAAGGATGTGATGTGCTTGCAGGTGCAGTTGTGAGCTGCTGGTGTTGAGCTGGAGCTAGTTACAGCGAAGGGGAGTCGAACTAGAGCTGTAGTAGCTGAAAGAGTGAAGCAGCAGAGATGTGGAGCTGAGCAAAGTGCGAGGCCGGAGCAGGTGTTGGAGATGGCAAGTTAGCATAGCAAAGGTGCCGACTACTAAATTTGGAATGCTTCACTGGGACTCGAATTGGTAATGCACCAATGGTGCGAGATTGGCGTAGATTGTGCAAATTAACCCATTCGATTTAACCGGTTAGCTCACTCGGGCAAGTAAGATGCTGATTCGGTATGACTTAGTGATTGATTGAGTTGATTGACCGCCGCCGCCACTTTCCCCGGACTCCGCCAAGTTCCTAAGAACTTTCTGGGCTCTCCTATGACTACTTTACGAGCATATTTTTCTACGTGGGTTTTCTCCTATGTGGGCTTGCTGGATATACTGGACTTGGACTTTTGGGGATATGACCTAGTTTGAAGAGAAAAGGCTACAAAAAGGGAAACTTCTACAACTTTGAAAAAGGAATTATTCTTCGACGGGAGCTTTTTGCAGAGGACTACGCCTAGGGTTTGCTTTCATTTATTTTTATGTTCTTCATTTTATTTATGATAATAATTATGTTGAATCAAAATACCATGAGTAACTAAATACTATTTATTGGTTATGGGATAATAAGTGAATGAAACTATCCCGTGACCAATTCTTTCTCCTTATTGATAAATTTTATTATTACTTTGTTTTCAATTTATTTTTATTGCTTTGAAACATCAACATCCCCCCTTGGTTACTAAGAAACTGAAAATTTGCATAACAACATAAGCCTCTGTGGATACGAACTCTTTCTTATTGCATACTACTTTATTTTAGTGAAGCAAGAAAGTGAAATTATATTTGACCGGGTGACAACCGATCAAATTTTTGTGCGCCACGGAGGCATACGGCTTGTTATTAAGTTTTAGTTTCTTTTACAATTTTGCTTTTATACTTGCTTTTCGTTTATTGTCTTGTTTCTCACTTGTTTGCGAGAATTGTTTTTCGGTACTAATCCCTGGCTTCCAAAGATTGGAATTACCAAAGGTGCGGATAGCTACTCGTAGAGGCACAATACTCCAACCAAGGCAAGACACAATGGAAGAACAAGTCTCGGAAGTAGAATACGAAGCTCTTCATCGAGAAGAAGAAGAGGTTCCATTCGTGGAGAACCACTAATTGAAGAGGAAGAAGTAATGGGTGACAATGCGAACCGTACACTCAAGGATTTGGCTTCTCATAGGCTTGATGCACAACAATGGTGTATCCAAACAAACTCAACTTCGAGATCAAGCGAGGGGCTGCTTAGGGAGTTGCCAAAGTTTGATGGTATGGCGAATGAGGACCCAAACAAGCATCTCATGGAGTTCTATACCATTGTCAAGGCTATGCTTCCAAACGAGATCGGGCCGATGGTGCAATGATGAAAGTTTTTCCATTTTCTATGGTGGATAGTGCTAAGGATTGGTTGTATTGTTTGCCTTCTGTAAGTGTCACTACATGGAACGGGTTGAAGAAAATCTTTCTAGAGAGGTATTTTCCTGGCGTCTAAGGCCACTCAAATTCGCAAAGAGATTTGTGGAATAAAGCAACATGTTGGAGAATCATTGTATGAATGTTGGGAGAGGTACAAGAGATTGGTGGCAAGCTGTCCACACCACCAATTCAAAGGATGCTATGATAATCCGGACTTAACGAAGGTCTCCAATCAAGTGATAGATATCTTCTAGACGCTATGTGGTGGTGCTCTAGTGAACAAGACGGTGGCCCAAGCTACTGATTTGATTGAAAGCATGGATGCAAACTCGCAGCAATTCTACACAAGAGGTGAACCAATGGTTAGGCAAGTGCATGAAGTTAGTGATTCATCATCATCACACCGTGATAAATGATAGGTGTAGAATACACCTAATTTACTATCTAGTAGTTTATGCTTTCTTTGCTATTTTTCTTGTAAATTATGTATTTTACGCTTGTTTTGAGTTTTATAGCTACTCTGGAGTCGCACGGAGGAAAAGAAGTGGAAATCACCCAAATTGAGTCAAAGGGCAAAATTTTCATTTCATGGGCAAACACTATCCGGGCCCAGTCATGGTTAAGGGGCAACTCTTTTGGGAGGAATACTAAACGCAGTCCAGTCCAGGTTAAGGGGCTGCCATCAGGTTAGCCCTTATCACACGGGACTGCACAGGAATAACCAACCCAATACTTAGAACCTAAATCGAAAGAAGAGCTCTCTTTCTCAATCATTCTCTTCTTTCACCTGAAACTAAAAATCAAGTCATGGTCGGGCTGTCGCTAGATCGAAATGAGATTGTGAGGGAGAAGCAATTGAGACCCGGTGAAAGAAGTTGCTCGATCGATGATGTTCGATCTGTGAAGAATGAAAGTGATGCTGCTGGTGAAATTCAGTGAAATCAACAGAGAGGATGAGTAGTAAATTGACATGGGCTTCTGCTGGAATTGATTGGGATGAGCTGTAGTTATTATTTGATGGAAATGTCTGTGTCAGGTGGTTCTGTGGTGCTATGTGTTGAATGGGTGTGATGATGGCATTAACTGGTGCAGTGATGGCTATGGTTGCAGGTGGGTTAGTGCTAAGTATCAGTGACTAATGGAGCAATTTGTTTGCTTGGTCTCAATGAAGCACGATTGGAGGTGTTGATTGAGTCGCAGGAGCTACAACAGATGAACTCAATTGGATGTTTTGAAGAAGATGCACCAGTTGAGTAGCTCGGTGGGTGCAATTGAAGTGATTTAGAATTGATGTTGTGCATCAAGTATGGGCTGAGCATAAAGGAGAATGCAAAGAAAATGGTGATGATGATAAATGCAATGAGGCGATGCGGTGGAGTCAAGGGAGAGTACAAAGCCGAGATGTGCAAATCGCGGGAGAAAATGGAGCTATGCAGGCATGACTTGCAGACCGACTTGTTGCATTGAAGCAATGCAAGGTTGCAGGAGAGAATGTGGCTCGAGTGAGATGAAACCAAGCTACGGTGTTTAAGAGCATGGATTGCGAGGTGGAATTGAGGCCAACATGGTCGGCAGAGATGCTTGGCCTCAGTGCAAGGCGTGCAATGGCCTAGGCGGAGTTCGATTACGGCGAGTCAACTTCGAATCGTGGCGATTCAACCCGATCCAAATCGGTGACTCGGGTGATTAAGACCACTCGGCCGACTGTTGCCCGACTCGGCGCGACTAAGCTCCTTCTCTTTGACCACGTTGACTAACAGTTTGAGCGACAGTTGACCCTTTTGACCGTTAGTCCTAACGGAGGACCGACAGAATATTCGTCGAATATTCTCTTGACGGAGAAAACTTTCAGTGACCGGAGGTGACGCTTTCCGGAGAGCCGTATTCCGCCCACAATCCCGATTTTCCGTGAGCCAAAAAATTCCGAGAATTTTCTATGGACTTTTCTCATGGGTGTGAAGACTTGGGCTAGGAATTGGATGGAGAATTGGACTCAAATTTGGAAAGAGAAGATGGAAGAAGAGAAAGACTTGAATTTGGAAATTGAATTGCAAAAGAAAAAGGATTCTATTCCTTGGAAGATTTGGAGAATATTGAAGCCTATAAATAGAGAAGTTTTCTACAACTTCTAGACACCTCTCTACACACACACATCTCTACACACAACACTTTTCTTTTCTTATTCTTTGTGTGAACTCTTTAGCATGAGTAGCTAATTTTATTGATTGAGGATGAATTCCTAGTTCTTAACATATGATTTAAGTTTTTGTTTTCAATTCTATCTTGAAGTTTTTCACATAATTATCGTTTGTTTTTACTAATAGGAATGATCTTAAAGACATTCATGATTGATTGATAGATTGTTTGAGTGCACGCTAAATTGATTTGTTAATTTGATCTAAAGCTAGTGAAAGTTAGGAGATAAGTAATCGTTTCTTGACTCTTTACATAAGTAGCAAACACGAGACCTTGCGGAGGGATTCCGTGGAGCAATTGTGTGTGAGAAACAACGTTAGCAAGTAGACCTTGATCTAAGAGTCTAACTACTAATATTAACCTAATAAGTTCATAAATCTTAATGCGTTTATTTAAATTACATCTAGAGTGAGCTACTACTAGGTGGTTTGGTAAATAGAATCCGGTCGGTCGAGAACTTCCGTGTCCAAGTGATACAAGGGATTTAGGGGTTTAGCACTTGAGCTAGCTGCTTTACCTACGGTTGGTGATAATTTGTGACTAATAACAAGTAGAAAAGAACATAATTTGATTCATTGTTTTTCTGACGAAGAATGATTCCTTGATCTTGTCTCTCTTATTGCTTTCAACTTTCGATATTAATTGCTTTGTTTATTTTCTTTTGCTTTTTACACCCCCTTTTGTGACAATTTTTACAACTAGAATCTCTTGCTCCTCGTGGGAAACGAACTTGACTTCCATTATATTATTTTTAATTGAGTGGAAATATTAATTAATTTGATTGCACCTCGACACGCATCAAATTTTGGCGCCCTTCTTGGGAGCGGCGGATGATTTTAGTTGTTTTTATTTTTTCTTTTGCTTTAATCTTGCTTTGGATTCTATATCGTATCTAACTTGGTTTTTGAATCTTATTTCAGTGCGGTTTTCCATGTACGGTGGACAAGAGCAAGCATATTACAACAATCAATACGGTTTTCAACCTCAACATTATGGCAACTTCCAACCATCCTTAGGATACAATCAAAACCAATCTTTTGGCTATGATCAAATTCCTCTGAACATTATGGATATTCTCATACATATCAACAACCTTATGACGGTATGTAAGTGGACAATCACAAGGATGGGAGGATAGTTTTGTTTATGATCGTAAATTCTCTAGTTTTGGCAGACAAGATGTTTGCCATGATTGGGGATCTTCAACAAAAGTTTCAAGAATCACATCGAGAAATTCAAAGGAATTCGGAGAAAATATACGAACAAATTAACCAACCTTTGGAGACTTTTGATGACGCTAGTGTAGATTACTCGAGCCTTGATCTTAATAATGATCAATCACCTATTCAAAAGGAAGATCTTGAGGAAGATGCATTTATTGCTTGGAAAAATTTCTTGGGAAAGATGGGAGTCCGCGGAAGTGTATGAACGTTGCAACAATGAGGAAGTTATTCCAACTCCAGGATCATAATAACGATCCTTCACCTATTCAAAAGGAGGAGATTGGGTGTGACTTACCTATTGTTATAAACGATGTAACACCCGCACATGAAGATCTTACAATCTATGCCGATGAAAATCATTTTAGTGAATGGCCCGATTCCGATGATGAGAATGTTGAAGAGATGATACTAGAGGATGAAACCACATTCATCGATTTTGTGGAAGACCCAATTGAACTTGCCAATGATTATGATTATACCGAGACTTTGGTTAAGGTAGAAAACGACGAAGAATGGTTGCAAGGTTTAATAGAGGACCACGATATACAAGAGGTAAGTAATGCACTCGAATTTTTTAAGGATGAAGAGGATTCTATAATACAAGAAATTGTGCAAGGTTTGTCTAATCCCGCATATTGATTCTTCTCCTTTACCTCTTATTGGTTTGAATGTATGTGCTTCAAAGTATTTTTGGATGATTTTGTTTCTAGATATCCACCATTGGAAACACTTGATTCTAACACCATGCAGGTTTGCCAAGAGGAATACATGGAAGTTCCCAAATTCTATGTTCTTTATACACTTCCGAGTGTGGACGAGAATAAGTGTGGGGGAAATTTCTATCGAGCGATAATTTCACTATTATTTTCTTTGTGCTAACATTTGTATGGAGTTATTGTTTGCAAAACAGTGTATTATGGGTGGATCCTCAAATTTTCATTGTTAGTATATGGGGAATGAATCTAGCAAGAGCTAAGTCGGGCCGTCGACTTTAAAACAAGCGCTTAATGGGAGGCAACCCATCGGTTTTGTATTTCTTATCTTTTGCTTTTTGTTATTTCTTTTCTTGTTTCTTATCATGTTAAAATTTCCCACCTTGACTTTACTAGGAGGATTCAATTACATTGAGGACAATGTAAGGTTTAAGTGTGGGGGAGTGGTTAAGCATGTTTTTAAAACAAAAAATTACAAAAAAATTAAAAAATTTAAAAAAAAAAAAAAACTCTCCAACTTTTAAAAGATTTTAGAGTCACTAGCATACTTCTAGGTATGTTTACATAGAGATTTTGACCCACATAATTGAACTTGGAAATGTTAGAGAACTACATTCGGATTTCTTGCTTGTTTGAGTGTTAAATAATGGATTTAATCATGCCGGTGATGCGAATTTGGTGCAGGAGAAATGCATTATTAGAGTTGTTGATCAATCATTAGTGGAGACTACCCGTATTCATATCATGTGAGGCACCCCAATTCTAATTCTTCCATCTACTAAAGAGCTTCTTTTGAGTGTGTGTCACCGTCGTTAATTCCTTCCGGTGAATGGTGAGCTACCCAACCTCCCACCAATAAAAGCACTACTCTTTGGTCTCTTGAGTGCTAATTTTGTCAATCATGAGGTGACGTCTATAGATGAAAGCTTCCTTCTTGTAGTTCGATTTGCAGTTAGCACCATTCTCTCTCGCGACAACAACGGATCCATAGAAACACTCTCATCATCAACAAGGAGCGACATCAAAATCTACAAGGAAAGTTGGAAAAAGTTTATGGTTTATAAGCAACGGAACGAGAGCAAATTTCAAATACAAGTAAAGCAACATACAAAGAGCAGATTTTTACATATATGTTGAGGACTTACAATACAATGAGGTAATTTTATCCAAGTATGAAGACTTATTCATGAAAGCAAAGAAAATCAAAAGGCGAGAATTTTGAAGTTTATGATTTCAAGACGATACAAGTTATGAAGAATCAAGCGGTAAAATACTTCTTCCACGGCCATGGTTTATTTTGTATTTAATTTCTCTTGTTTATTAAAAAAAAAAAAAAAAAAAAAAAATTGAAAAAAAAAAAGATAAAAAGATTAAAAAAAAAAAAAATAAATAAACAAGAGAAATATTTGTTTTGTTTTTATGAGCCGTGGGGAAGGAAAATCTATAAGGAAGTTTCAAGCGACAAGGATTTAAGGTAAAAGAGTTATAAATTGTCAAGGATTTATGAAATTCAAGGGTTTATCATCAATAGTTGAAACCGAAGACCAAGAAGTTAAAGACGAGGAGCGGAAGACGTTTCTATTGGATGCCGTGGAGAGTGGTGTTATCATAATTGGCGATCGGATGTGAAGGTGAGTAAGTAATCTCATCCTATAATAATGGTTGATTTCCTTTCAGTAGAGATCGTTAGAAAATGGTTTTTCAAAATATTAAAAGATGTGGGTTTTAAAAATATTTCGGAAGTTATCCTTCCCACCATTCAACGTGTTGCGGAATTCTCTCTTCATTCCTACCCGCACACATGTGAGAACCATAAAAAAAGCTGTCTTTTTTGAGTGCAATTATCATAAAATCCTATTTGGTGAGGTAGAAGTCGAGGCGAAAATGCTTATTGATCGTTTCTCAAACACGCGTTCTCTCATTATGGTGTGGTTATTTCTCACTCAACATTTAAGAATAAGAATATGTTCTTTAGTATTTCTAACTTCTTATTACTAGCATGCAAACTCTATGTCCTCATAACTTTTTGGATGCTTGGGACGCTTGAACGCTTTGAAGTTGTGAGTTTTAGTTTGATTTGCTCGAGGACTAGCAAAGTCTAAGTGTGGGGGAATTTGATAGGTGTAGAATACACCTAATTTACTATCTAGTAGTTTATGCTTTCTTTGCTATTTTTCTTGTAAATTATGTATTTTACGCTTGTTTTGAGTTTTATAGCTACTGCAGAGTCGCACGGAGGAAAAGAAGCGGAAATCACCCAAATTGAGTCAAAGGGCAAATTGTCATTTCATGGGCAAACACTATCCGGGCCCAGTCATGGTTAAGGGGCAACTCTTTTGGGAGGAATACTAAAACGCACCAGATCCGGGTTAAAGGGTCGCCCATCAAAGAAGCCCTTATCACAGGTGACTTGACATCAATAACCAACCCAATACTTAGAACCTAAATCGAAGAAGAGCTCTCTTTCTCAATCATTCTCTTCTTCCACAGGAAACAAAAAATCAAGTAATCATGGATGCTGTCGCTAGATCGAAATGAGATTCGGAGGGAGAAGCAATTGAGACCCGGTGAAAGAAGTTGCTCGATCGAGGATGTTCGATCGTGAAGAAGAATGAAAGTGATGCTGCTGGTGAAATTCAGTGAAATCAACAGATAGGATGAGTAGTAAATTGACATGGGCTTCTGCTGGAATTGATTGGGATGAGCTGTAGTTATTATTTGATGGAAATGTCTGTGTCAGGTGGTTCTGTGGTGCTATGTGTTGAATGGGTGTGATGATGGCATTAACTGGTGCAGTGATGGCTATGGTTGCAGGTGGGTTAGTGCTAAGTATCAGTGACTAATGGAGCTGTAATTTGTTTGCTTGGGTCCAGGAAGCACACGGTGGAGGTGCTGATTGAGTCAGTGGAGCTACAATGATGAACTCAATTGGATGTTTTGAAGAAGATGCACCCGGTTGGAGTAGCTCGGTGGCTGCAATTGAAGTGCAGCTTTAGAATTGATGTTGTGCAATTGTTATGGCGAGCATGAAGGAGAATGCGGTGAAAATGGTGATGATGATAAAATGCAATGAGCTGATGCAAAGGAGTCAAGGGAGAGTACAAGGCCGAGATGTCAAATCGGCGAGAGAAAATGGAGCTTGTTTGCGCATGACTTGCACCGACTTGTTGTATCAAGCAATGCAAGGTTGCGGGAGAGAACCGTGGCCCGAGTGAGATGAAACTGAAGCTTCTGAGTGTTTAAGAGCATGGATTATGGTGGAATTGAGGGCCAACATGGTCAGCAAAGATGCTTGGGTTGCATGCAAGCCAGCTGTCTGGCTTTGGAGTTCGATTCTGCGAGTCAATCCTCAATTGGCGATTCAACCCGATCCAATCGGTGACTCAAATTAACACCACTCAAACGACTAAGTTGCTGACTCGCTGCGACTCGCTCCTTCTCTTGACCCTGTTGACTAACGGTTGACCGACAACACCCTTTTCGACCGTTAGTCCTAACGGAGGACTCGACGGAATATTCCGTCGAATATTCTCTTGATTTTTTGAGAAACTTTCAGGTGGCCGGCGGTGACGTTTCGGCCGTATTAATTACAATCCCAGTTTTCGGCGAGCCAAAAATTCCAAATTTTCTATGGACTTTTCTCATGGGTGTGAAGACTTGGGCTAGGGAATTGGATGGAGAATGGACTCAAATTTGGAAAGAGAAGATGGAAGAAGAGAAAGACTTGAATTTGGAAATTGAATTGCAAAAGAAAAAGGATTCTATTCCTTGGAAGATTTGGAGAATATTGAAGCCTATAAATAGAGAAGTTTTCTACAACTTCTAGACACCTCTCTACACACACACATCTCTACACACAACACTTTTCTTTTCTTATTCTTTGTGTGAACTCTTTAGCATGAGTAGCTAATTTTATTGATTGAGGATGAATTCCTAGTTCTTAACATATGATTTAAGTTTTTGTTTTCAATTCTATCTTGAAGTTTTTCACATAATTATCGTTTGTTTTACTAATAGAAATGATCTTAAAGACATTCATGATTGATTGATAGATTGTTTGGAGTGCACGCTAAATTGATTTGTTAATTTGATCTAAAGCTAGTGAAAGTTAGGAGATAAGTAATCGTTTCTTGACTCTTTACATAAGTAGCAAACACGAGACCTTGCGGAGGGATTCCGTGGAGCAATTGTGTGTAGAAACAACGTTAGCAAGTAGACCTTGATCCAAGAGTCTAACTACTAATATTAACCTAATAAGTTCATAAATCTTAATGCGTTTATTTAAATTACATCTAGAGTGAGCTACTAGGTGGTTTGGTAAATAGAATCCTAGAGTTTCGAGAACTTCCGTGTCCAGATACAAGGGATTTAGGGGTTTAGCACCGAGCTAGTCGCTTTACTACGGTTGGTGATAATTTGTGACTAATAACAAGTAGAAAAGAACATAATTTGATTCATTGTTTTGCAACGAAGAAGGATTCCTTGATCTTGTCTCTCTTATTGCTTTCAACTTTCGATATGAATTGCTTTATTTATTTTCTTTTGCTTTTACACCCCCTTTTGTGACAATTTTTACAACTAGAATCTCTTGCTCCTCGTGGGAACGAACTTGACTTCCATTATATTATTTTAATTGAGTGGAAATATTAATTAATTTGATTGCACCTACGACACGCATCAATAAAAGGATGGACAATATGGTGCAAATGATAC
>JAJJWW010011352.1:0-37807 GCA_023531295.1 Papaver armeniacum | reverse complement strand
AGAAAAAAGAAATCAACCATGCTATTTGATTTTCCAAAGTCTAGATTCACCGTGGATTTTTCACGGTGATATCACCCGACGGACACAAAATGAAGGGGCCCACAGTAAACCAAAACCCCACCCTATTTCCTGGTGGGTCCCAGGGGTTTCTCTCTGCTGGTGATATCACCGTGAAAAAATCACGGTGTGTCTAGCATAACCGTTTGATTTTAGCATAAATCTTACATACCGCCCAAAAAACACCCCACAAAGCGTCCCCTCTCACATTCCAACTATTGTGGGCCTAAATGCTGATCCCCCTCGCTACTTTCGGGATGTGGGACCCATCTTCTTGTAAGAGGGCTGTTTTTGCCTTGTTTCATGAGGCGGTACGTGTAGAAGAGTTTGATTTTATTTTAATTTTTTAAAACAACGAAGAATTTAGGAAAATGTACAAAACAGTCTTAGTATTAGGACCCGATTCACAAAAGCATCCTACTGATTTACAAACTATTAACAAAATGATCATACTTAGTTAGAAAGAGAGTTAAGTGGTGACTCACGATTAAATATGTTAATGAAAGTACCTATGTGTCCTTCATTTATCCCTCCATACACAATTTTAACTTTTTGCTTTCATTATAATTTTTGAAGGTGGTGCTATTTGTAGGTGGTGGTGGTGCCGCTTACATATCGTTACACCGTATTCAGGATCGTAAAACCGCATTCAGGTTTGTTACACCGCATTCAGGATCGTTACACCGCATTCACCCAAAGGGTTCACCGCTTCTTCCGGGTTTAGCAGAGATATTTAAGCTTGCACCACCACCACCGCTTATACCAATTAGTTAACTAGGAAGGGTATTTTGAGGGAGGGTATTTCCGGAAAAGATAATACCGTTTTATTCAAAAGCATTAAATCAGATGGAAAAAGACCATTTTTAAAATGAATTACAAAAGTATGATCATTTTGTGACCGAATTACAAAAAAAGTATGACCATTCTGTAATTGGCCCAAGAATTTACTATTAATAGAGAGTAGAAACCGAAAGAAAAAAAAAAAAAAAAGGATCGAGCAGGTGAACATAAGTGTACAGGGATTCAATAAAACAGGTAAAAAGATTAAAAAGTCATCGGACAAAAAGAAGAAGAAGAAAATGCTCAAAACAGTGCACAACAAATCATTTAACTCTGACATACGGTACATCAGGAAATTCAGGACGTTGAATGAATGAGTGTCTCCAGCTGACCTGTACAATCCGACCTTTACAAAAGAGCACCCTTTTTTCCGCGAGGCTATTAAATGGCATTGATCTTGGCCATTGATTCAGCTAGTGAGATAATTTGGGGAAAACAGGGGCTATTTGGGTGTGTTAAGTGAGATAAGGGACAAATTTATTTGGGGATAAGTTAAGCGGAAATGCTATTAGCCTCTCTTAATAGCGCTCTATTCTGCACTCGGAATGACGTGGCAAGCTGAGTTATACTAGAAGACAAAACACTGATACACCACGTAATTCTTTTCTTTTCAGTTTTCATTGCTTTTCTCTCTCTCACGTTTTTCCTTCTCTCTAACTTTCCTTTCCATTTTGTGAAAAAATTTCGATTTCTCTGTATTCCATTCTCCTTCTTCATTTTCTTTACCAGGTTGTTGTTAAGAACCTTCTTCATCTTCTTGTTAAATCTTTCATTTTTACCGAAGTGGAAGTGAGTGGAATAATTTTCGATCGAATTTTTTATATTTGGAAGTATGCAGTCATCATCATATACTGGTGGTGATGAACCATTTTATGATAGTAATTATTAGTATCTATTAACAATCCAACACACGACACCACCAATCTTCATCAGCAAGATCAAATCAAAACTCGTTACCAAGACCCGAGACTAGTAATTTTAGATTTAGAGATTGATTTTTAAATTCATACTAAGTTTGTTTGCTTTGTGTTCTTCTCTACCTTGATTTACTGATTAGGTTTGATATTTATTTTGAATTAACTACCAATTTTCCATTGTTCTTCTGTTAATCCAATATGAAAGGACAATAGATCGAATCTTTGATTTTAGAGATTCTTGTTTATTAAACCTAATTTGTTGCTAATCGATTGTTACTTATAGGTAATACCAATCCATAAACCATATAACAAGGGTTGATTTAATTAAAAATTCTGCGATCTGGGTTTGAACTTTGAAGATTTTGTGATGGAGTTGTCTGGTAGGGAGGCACAGAAATTAGGGAAAGATAAGAAGATAGAAGGAAAGAGATAATAATTATGAGAGATAAAATAAATAAATAAATGTACCCACGGAAAAGATAATTACATGTGAGAGAAAAACCAGTGGGACATCCGGTTGACTCAGCTTGCCAAGTCATGCGCGTGCAGAATAGAGCGCTATTAAGAGAGGCCAATAGCATTAGGAAGCTTTTTTTTTTTTTCCGGAAAGGAGGACTTAAACCTATTCTATTAATTCATTAAGAAAAAACGGAAATTGAATAAAGCAGGTAGACTTATTCTTATAAAAAGTTGTCTTGCTAGTCTACCAATTTATTACTTGTCGTTATTCCATCTTCCGGTTAGTGTGGAAAAGAGGATGGTGCAGATTATGCGAAGTTTTTTGTGGGGAGCTGTGGAAGGTAGGAGGAAGCTAGTTTGGGTTGGTTGGCCTAAAATTTGCATGCCTAAAGAAAATGGTGGTTTGGGAGTGAAGATTCTGAGATATACTAATCAATCTCTGTTAATAAAATGGATTTGGAGATTCTCAAAGAACAAAAACAACTTGTGGAGAAAAATAGTGAACTTAAGTTTAAGAGATGTCCGAATTTGTTAATGCCGATGTTGATAGCAAGTCTCAATGCAGGAGTTTGTGGAAGAATGTAGTAAATATGGATCCTATTGTTCAACGATTGGCTCGGTTTACAGTGGGGAACGGTAAAGGGATAAGGTTTTGGAAGGACGGATGGATGGATAGAGGGAGACTTCAAGATTTATTTCCTAAGTTATTTTCAAGGCGGCCAAGGCGAAAGACGCATCAATAGCGTATATGATTGTGAACAATAGATGGAATTGTGATTTCGGGAGGGCTTTGAATGCAAATGAGAGGCTAGAGAGGGACTTGCTTAGACGTGACTGCCCTGCCGCACTGGTGGATGTTGAGGATGAAGTGAATATTATGGAGAATTTTAGTGCTAAGAAGTGCTACGAGGTTTTGTCAGGTAACTATCCACCCTGCAATTTTGATTCTCATTTATGGAAGAGTTATATTCCAAACAAGGTAAGCTTCATCCTTTGGGCAAGTTTTCATGATTCCCTTCCTACTAGAGACATGTTAGTTCATCGTGGCATAAGCATTCAAAGTGATTTGTGTGTTTTTTGCAATGACGAAAAGAAACTTCGATCATATGTTTCTACATTGTCCGTATTCTTTTGCGATATGGGATTATTTTATCAAGGCTTTTAAGATTTCATGGCCGATGCCAAGAACTTTGTTACAAGTGTTTGAAGCTTGGTCTACCAATGTTCTAAATGGAAGGGGAAAGGAGGTATGGAAGATTATTCACTATGCTATTTGTTGGATATTATGGAAGGAGCGAAATGGGAGAGTCTTTGGTGGTCGTCAGAAAAGTATTGCGGAGAATATTGACCTTGTTAAGCAACTTGTTGTCTTATGGTCCTGTGACACATATTCTTTTAAATTTGTTCCTCCTAGTCTCATTTGGAGCAATTGGGAGACTCTCATGAGGGAGTGATTTGCTTTGTAATCTGTTTTTCTCTTTTTTTTTTTAATATAACATTTTCTTCGAAAAAAAAAATTCATTAAGAAAAAATGACTATTATCGGAATCGAGTATCACTAGCAGTTACAAGATTAATACGCTTCCTAATGTAGAGATTGTTCGGAATAGCAATTAGCGCATCTCCTTTCCATATGTGTTTAACAGCATTACGGTTACAAAAAGGAGGAAATATCTCACGCTTTCTTTTATAATGTATCTAGAAGTTAACTTAAAAGCATTGACCTTAAAGTTAATAGCACCTAATCTTATATCTATATTCTCTAGCTTCAGTGTATCTTCCCATAAGTAGCTTCAAAGTTGGTGTAGAATCGCTTTGAAATATGATTTGATATCCACTCCATTCAGTTAAGGGATAGAAAGCATTTTCGCTTTCTTCACCAAATTGTGAGCAATTGAAATTAATTTCACTTAAGCATGCCGGAAATAGATGGCCTGCAAGCAAACCATGCTATTTGAACCTTTAGAGAAGAAATGTTGGTGATAATTTTTTTTTTTTTTAAATTTCCATATCCGAATAATTTTGATTTTTTTTTTTTTGTTTCTCTTTGTTGTTTCATTCGCATTTCTCAACCTCCTTAATTCTCTCATGATTACTTCTTTTAAAAAAATGAGTCAAAAGTTTTAAAACCTGGTTCGCCGGGTATGCAAATGGGCAAAAAGCGGGCAGCGATTGTGGCGGTCTAAAAATCATTTTTGTTCCCACATACTAAACATAAACCACCTTCGTTAAACATACAATGCCAGTCGCGACGTTATCAAACCACAAAATGGCAGCTTCCAAGCTCAATATCTCGACCAGATATATTGAAGCCAATCAACTCAAATCCAATTGCAACAAGGACCAGTTTCAGTTCAATACATATGAAGTCCTTGCAGGGACACATATGGCGTTGTTCATGTAAACCACGTCAATTTAAAGACGATCAAGAAACCACGAATGATCCCATTAGATTGTCGCTCACGGTTAAATCCTCCTTTTCCAGATGGTTATTTCAAACTCCATACTGGATTTAGCATCAAGAGCATTTGCAGGTGATATTATCTCAAAACCATTAAGTTACGCTATTCATGGCAGGCAAATTCATGATGGTATTTTGATTGCTTGAGCTCATTGATTCTAGATTGAGACATTTGGAAATGGTATCATCTCGCAAAGTGGATTTTGAGAAGGCATTTGATAATATAAATTGGGGTTGTGTGGATTTGGTGTTACAAAAATTTGGTTTTGGTCTTAAATGGAGAAGCTGGATAAAATGGTGCATTACTACTCCAAGGTTTGCTGTTCTACTCAAAGGAGAAGCTACTGACATGTTTAAATCTCATAAAGGAATTAGACAGGGAGATCCTATCTCCCCTTTCCTTTTTATTTTGGTTGTTGAAGTTCTTTCCCTAATGTTCAAATCAGCTGCAGCTCAAAACTTGATCACTGGTTTCAAAGGGCAGAACATGGTACTATCATTACTCATCTACAATTTGCAGATGATTTAATTGTTTTTATCAAGGATGATGAATACCAAATTAACAACCTCAAAAGTCTTCTCTTAGCCTTTGAAACCATATCTGGTTTAAAGGTCAATTTCAGGAAGAGTACAATTGTGGGGCTGGGACAATTACATAATGGTGAGGTATGTGCTGATATTTTTGGTTGTTCTCTAACACAATTACCTATGAATTATTTAGGTATCCCTCTTGGAAGTAAGTCCAAATGCAAAGAGGTTTGGAATGATATTTTGCAAAAGTTTCAAAAGAAACTTGCAACATGGAAGAAAACTTATCTTTCTAAAGGTCGGTGGCTAATCATGATACAAAGTGTGTTGGCAAGCTTGCCTGTTTACTATCTTTCTTTATTTCAGTTACCTTCAAGTATAGGGAAGCAGATGGAAAGAATTATGAGAAACTTTTTATGGGGTTCAAGCAATAACTCTAGGAAGAGGAGCTGGGTTGGTTGGTCAAAAGCAACTTTACCAAAATGCAGAGGAGGTATTGGTATTAAGAAGTTAAAATTAGTGAACAAAGCACTTCATGCTAAGTGGATTTGGAGGTATGGCATTGAAAAGTTTGCATTATGGAGGAGATTAATAAATCAAAAATTTGGGGGTTTTACTGAAGCTTTATTTCCAAATCATTCAAAGAATTATGTTTGCTATAGCTTATGGGATGGAATCCTAAAATCTAGAGATTTTGTTAACTCAGGTACTAAGTTGGTTGTGGGTAATGGATGCAGTATCTATTTCTGGAAGGATGTTTGGGTAGGTGAGCAATCACTAAACTCATTATTTCCTAATTTGTTTAAGTTGTCCAAAAAGAAGAATGTTATTTTGAAAGATATGATTTCTCTTGAAGGAGCTTGGGACTTCAATTTTGTGAGAAGTTTGAACTTGCAGGAGATGTTGGAGATTGTTAATTTGCTTCAAGTAATTGGGGAGCCATCTTCTCTCGTTGAATGAAGACGAAGACGGTAGGCCTTGGATTTTTTTGGCGAGAGGTGAAGGTTTTGATGGCAAATGCTTATTCCTTTGGAACTAGATGGTTTTCTCTCTTTTCTGACAAACAACTTTGGAATCCGAAAATTACATTGAAGGTGGCTTTCTTAGTCCTGGACTTTGTGCTACAATGGAGCTACAACGTTAGATAAATTGTTCGGTCTGCGAGTTTGGTTCAAAACTTCAGTTATCTCACTCTGTGGTCTTCAAGTTGAAACAAACTCCCATCTTTTCTGCATTGTAAAACTACAAACACAGTTTGGGATTATTTCTTAAAAAGCTTTGGAATCAGCTGGGTACATTGAAGTGATGTCAAAAGAACTATTTGGGAATGGGGAAGAAGTAAGAGCAAGAAATTGGTGAAAATCAAATGGAGTTATTTGCCATTTTCTATTTGGTGGTGTGTTTGGAATGAAAGGAACAATAGGCTCTTCAAGAATGTTGCAAGAAACACTAACCAATTGATAAGTCAAATGTTTGTTGTTCAACTGGACAGTAAACTTGGACATTTTTAAGGGCTTTAGCTTATCAACTTTGATATGTAATTAGGATGTTGTTATTCAAGCATCATTGTAACTCTTCCTCTTTGTCACTTTTTCGGTGATGACGAGTTTCTTTTTATAAAATTTGCCCTTTTCAGTCAAAAAAGAAGAAGTTACGATGTGAGTATAATACACGAGACAATAATGAGATACGGCCCTTGATTTTCTGGAAACACACCCCAAAATCAGTACCGATTTATATGGGTCCGGGTATAATAAAATGTGCGGGTCGGTCTACGGAGGCTCCAAACCCACCGGGAAGTGACGGTTTCTCCGGGCAAAAATAATAAAGTACCCTTCCCTCAAAATAAAAATCAAAAAACTTAAAATCAAAAAACAAAATCATATCCCCCATTTCCATCTCCACTTCTTATTAATCTATTTTAGGGTTAAAGCTTTGAAACCCAAATATTCCCCATTCCCTTTCAAATTCTAAATTTTCCCCACTCCCTTTCAAATTCTCTTCTCCTTCTTTGCCGGCTCCTCACTTTGAAAACGATTTATTTTTTAGTCACATTCGGAAGTGATGAAGACCACGCCGGAAGTGATGAAGACCATGCCGGAAATAATTTTTTTACATCGCCGGAAGTGATGAAGACCATGCCGGAAGTGATGAATTCAATCACAGGAACTAAATGCGGCATGCGCGATATAAATCTATCAATGCCGGTAGTCAAGTGAAAAAAATCAAATTTGGATACTTTTCATTATGTAAATGGCATAGAAATTTTAGCAACATACTATGCCGGCATTGGTACGGGCATGCTCGAGAATTAATCGACCTTGGCGGTGGGTGATTAAAACAAAAAAAAAGGTTTTGAAGATCAAAACCGAGAAAATTTGTAGGGACTCGCCCCCGGATAGTGGCAAACATTTATGAAAATTTCCAACAAATGCTTAGGCATGGTTTTTTCGGTTGAATACAATGCCGGCACCAGCTATTTTCATTTGCAACAATGGTGAATTCAAAGAAAAAAAAAATCAAATTTTCAACCTCTTAGCAGCAATTCTCTCTTCACAATCATCCTCCACTTTCACCAAAAAAAATTCCCTCTCAAATTTTTTTTCCATCTTTCTACTCTCATCTCACTCACCCAAATACAAATACATACTAATCATTTAACAAATACTTAAGATTTTTACTAATTATTATTAAACACTAAACCGATTAGTGAGGGTAGATTAGGATTTAAAAAATACTTAGATAAGGGGTGACCACGATTTGATATTTGGATTCAATTTTTGTCTTTTTCCTCTATCCCCCAATTAGTTTTGATATCCCCCAATTGAGCGTTTTTCTTTTCTTTTTGAGTTTTGAAGCTATTTAGTTTGAATTGTTTGTTTTCTATTTTTCTCTCACTTAGATTGTAAGTGTGCAAATGACTTAAGTTTATTCCGTATGTTACCAAAAATAAAATAGAAAATGATATATTTACACAATTATTGAGTAAAATATGTTGTTGGTATTACCAGCAAGACCAGCAAGACACAAAGGTAACAATGTAAGATGTCGATCTCTAAGCATTTGATGGTAAGCCTTCTATTGTACTATTCAGTACCCAACATTTGCAATTTTTCTTTCTTTTCGAAAGTGTTCCATGTGTACAAATATGGAACTATGTGGCACTGTTGGAAATATGCACTCTAGCTAACAGAAAGCATACCTTTAGATAGGTCTTGCACATTTCACGATCACTGTTACTTCTACCATATTTTGCGGCTTTCTCCAACACTGTCTACTTCCTCCCTTCCATCACAGATACTTATGAATGAGTAGGGACCGAACATAGGTACTGTAAGATAGTGCCTTTCATAACCTTTACAGATAACACTAGGAGCATCCAAAATCAGATTTGATAAAATTTAGCATTAGGAAAAGAGCTTATTTTAGGATGCATTCTGTATTGCACGTCGAGAAGGTACTTTGAATGACCCAATGATCTCAATCTTTCGTAAAGGCTTCTTCCAAGGCCAGCTTTTTCAGAAACCTAAACCAGGAAAGTAAGTTCTATAAAAAGTGCAACTTCAAATGGAATCAAGGATGACAAAGTCAGACATGATTACCTTGGCCGTGTAACATTGCTGGTAGCTGCCACTCATCACCAAATACAATAGCATGTTGTATGCCTTCAAGTTGCAAGGGAATTGCCAATTCGCACTCCTTTACCCGAGTAGCTTCACACCAATGACTAACAAGTTCGGTGGCTCAATATCCACCTCATGAAGACTATATGAACCAGAAGCCGTGCAGAAAAAGAAGGATGCGGTTTGGAAACAGAAATTCCTAACCATATCACGTCTTAAGACATTTGGTAAGTTAAGATTATGACTAAGATGCCTAAGAAGATTGATGAACATCATTCCGAGAGAGAAATTTTCCAAAAGATTCGAGCAAATCAAGAAGGTGAACCATTTTCTCCAAATTATGTCGCATAATATATTTTTGGAAAGATGGGTGCATAAAACATTGATACATCGTTTGAGTGGTAATGATGTAGCTTTGTATCGGTTCCTCGTGAATTTAAGAAAGGAATTTGGAACCTCAGCAGCAGCTTCATTCTCCGCCTTCAGTTCAGCCCCATCTGCTGCATTTTCCTTCAAAGATAAATGATATTCTGATAGACCATCTTCAAGAAAAACCATCATAGATTCAAAACATTGTTACCATCCAGTTTGGGGTGCAATTTTTTTTTGCAAGCTTGTCCACACGATAGTCTAACCAAATATCCTTAAGATCATCACACATTCCAAACTCAGTCCTACTACAAATCAGAAGGAGATCTCCCAAAGCGCAAAATGAATTGCCCTGTCTTTGGAACATATTGTACGGATCTTTGACAAGCTTAAGTACGCGAGGACACTTCGTGAGAGCAATACTTGTTGGAGCACATGTAAGTACTCTGTAACCCCTATTTAAGAGAATACACAACAAAACACTGATAGTTTTTGTTTTCCCGTCCAGTAGACCCCAAACAAGTTGAATAGGGGAGGACTTGTGGCTGCTGCACTAAACGCAATGGAATCTGAGAACTAATCACTGCAGTTGCTTGGGATTTATTAAGGACTGATAATGATCTTGCATCATCTTTAATAGAACAAATGCTCTTACTTTGTAAAGAACAACGGTCACATATCTCCTAAACCTGCAATAACATAATTAAAACCATAAATACTTGATCACTTCTACTGGGATTTATTAAGAATGTAAATGTTATTTTCGGAAAATGGGTCATTTGTCTAAATATTTTAAAACCTGGTTCAAATGGACGAGTAAAAATTAGTATGGGTGAAATGAACAATTTTTTTTTAGTAAGGATGAAACTGGATACATCCCGACTTAAACTTAAAAAATAGGAAGGATGAAAACTGGATGCATCGATGTAAATTAAAAAAAGAAAAAGTATTTGAAAATGGGTAGGATGAAACTGTTTACATCCTGGCTATTTTTGTATTTTTGTCCATTTAAACAGTATCAAAATCTAGATGTCTTTTTCACCCAGGATTTGTTGATTTTGGTCTTTTTAACCAATTTGTGTTTTGGGTAAACCCAATGCGAACGCAAAATATAAAATGCACTATTTTACTACATGCACCACGAGAACAAGTTTTACACCTTCATGCAGGTTTAATTATCAAAAATTAGTTGCAGTGGTATAATAAACAATTCTTAACAAAAATGGTAGTTATGGGTGGGACTTTGGAAGAGATAGTTTAGAGAGGTCAATATATTTCCGGTTTCTTAACTTGTTTGTTACTCCCTCCGTCCATGTTTAGTGAAGATTTAGGGGTTTTGCTTTGGAGTACTATTACTCCTCCCTCCTTTTCATGGTACTCGAAGGTTTTCATATTTTTCTATATAACTTCCAACAATCCCTTATATTTTGACTTGGAAATAGAAGCTTCGTTTTTAATATACTAATAAATGCTAATAGTTTTTTTAGGTAGGTATGTACGTGACAACCTATGATTTACTTTAGTATTCAAGTTAGCAATTAAACTGGGTTTGGATATCACTCTAAAAGTCATTTATAATATAAAGTATTATCACTTTTAATAATATGTGGGTGTATATGTATATTATTTAATAATTTTAGAAATGTTGTTGATACATGTGTTTAAATATACAAAACTAGTGACAAAACCCCTAGGTGAACAAACTAGTGATAAGAAAAAACCTGTCATATTATTTTTGACAAATAAAAACCGTTTCAAAAGAAAGTGGCACAAAAACCCCAGTCAAATAATAATGAATAAATTTAGTTTTTGTTTTTTTTTAAATCCAAATATACCCTTTCACCTTATCTTCTTCTTCTCTCATTTCTTTTCTTTTTCTTCTTTCTTCGTCTCCTTCTTAGCACCACCATCACCGCATAGCGGTAATAAATATCTCCACGAACACCACCACCAGCTGCTCCTCCGACAGCAGCACCACCACTTAGCCACTGTCACTTCAAAGATATGCCACGATCACCGTCGCCTCTTCCTCTAGCACCTCCTATTCCTTCTCTCAGACCGTCGTACCCGTTATCAATTTCTGATCCTCCATCAACGCCAGATCTGCCTCCTCTTAGTCCTCCTTCTTCACCAGCATCACCACCAATACAATCAAATCTCACTTCTAAACCATCTCCACCATCACCACCGCCAATTTTACGACCTTCAATTAGTTTTGGTATGATTAATTTTGGTTGATTTTTAATTTATACTAATTTTGTTCGATTGGTATTTTGAATTTCTCATTCTCGATTGAAAATTTAGAGAACCGAACCTAATTATCATGGGTTGCTTTTGTTTTGATAATTTGTTGACCTATAAATCGAAGGTTATTGCAATTTCAGGTCCAAAATGTTTCAAAATTGATTCCTAGTAGGGGGTTTATGTTGCAGATCATCTATGTTGTTTAATTGTTGGTGCGGTGGTACTGGTAGTTCAGGTGTGAGGTTTATTGGTGTAAGGTTGGTCATGTTTAGCTTCTGTTATCAATTGGGGGTAGAGCTGTTCATGTTTAGCTTTTGCATTGAGAAGATGCAGTGATGTAAATTGAAGGAACACATGGAGCTGTAAATTGAATTGCATTGAGAAGATGCAGTGATGTTGATTGCAATTGCAGGGAGAACTGGAGCTGTGAGACCGCTTGCTTCAGATGGAGGTTTGTGATGCTGTGTAGAGGGGTGGTATCTGTGGTTGAGTTATCTGTGGTGACTGAAGTTTATAGCTGGTATCTGTAATGTTATGGAGCAGCTGGACTTCAGTATATAAGTCACCTAATGCAGCTCAAACAAAGCTGTAGTAGGAGATGGTTCTTGGCATGGATCAGAGGCCGCAAAGAGATACCAAATGACAGCGGTGGAATGTTTTGCAGCTGGTATTGAAGCTTGAGTTCTGGGTTGAGCTTAAACTGCAGTGGAAAGAGGTGACTGAGTCGCAGGTGGTGCTTTTGGTACTGAATATGAGTACAAGCAACAGCTGGAGTTAAGAAACCTAATTAGGTTTCATCAAGTTTTGGTGAAACCAATTTTGGTTTCATCATTGAAGCTGTGTTGGTGAAATGATAATATGTGGAAAAATGATGAAACCTAATTAGGTTTCATCTAGTTTTGGTGAAACCAATTTTGGTTTCATCATTTTTTCTTTTTGGTTTCATCATTTTTTTGTTTGGTTTCATCATTTTTTCTGTTTGGTTTCATCATTTTTCTCGTTTGGTTTCATCATTTTTTTTTCCGGTCGGTGGTGGTGGTCGGCGATAATGGTGTTGTTGCTTCCGGTGGTGGTTGGCGACAGTGGTGGTCTGTGGTGGTGGTCGGCGGTGTCGCGGTTGTGTTTTTCGGGGATGGTGGTGGTGGCGATGTATTTGTTGGCGGCGGTGGTGGTGGTGGCGAGGTGGTAGTGGTGGTTGGCGGCGGCTCGGTGGTGGTTGGCGTCGCGGTGGTAATTATCGGTGGTGGTGGCGCGTTGGTGGTTGGCGGCGGCGACGACGCGGTGGTAATTATCGGTGGTGGTGGCGCGGTGGTGGTTGGCGGCGACGGCGTCTCGGTGGTGGTTGGCGTTGGCGGTGGTCAGTGGTGGCGGCACAGTGGTGGTTCTGCTGGTGGGGTTATTTTGTGGTGGTGATAATATAATAGAAATTAATGGTGGGGTTGATTTTTATTTTTGTTGGGATGATTTAAAATTAAAGGTGGGGTTGTTTTTATTTTTGTTGGGGTGATTTAAACTAGAAGGCTAATATAGACAGTTTATGTTAAATGGGGTTTTTGTGAACAATTTGTTTTGTTGGGGTTTTTGTACATGGATAGTGACCCCTTTGGGGTTATAACCCGCGCGCCGTTAAATATATAGTATTTAAGACAACTAAACAAGCTAAAGATATAATATAATAGGAAATTAAATTAAAAAGATAACCAATAGAAACTAAACAAATTGTTGTTTATCTCTAACACATAGTAACTCTTTTCTTCTTTGGATTACATGATCATAAAATTGGTCTTAATTGTTTCTTTTTTTGTACTAATCATTTATGTCCTTGGTGTTTTAGGAAAACTAACTCTTGAGTCAATCACAAAAGAAACTTGATCCAAAAAAAAAAAAGTAGCCCAAATTCATGCTTTTCTACGGGGGGAAACAAACAGAAGGTGACAATACCTGACATTTGTTTTATGGATGGTGGTGCAGATCCTCCTGCTACTCCTGGTCCCTAGGCGGTGGATCAAAGACCTAGGAAACAATAATCATATATGAGATTGAAGATTTTGATGTTATCCATTTCGATTGAATCTTCTCTGAATTTGTTCTTGAGATTAGATCGGAGAAGAAAAGAATTAGAGGATAGAGTAACTTTCTATATCTAAATTGGGTAAATGGTTTAAGAAGAAGATGAAGTCAAATAGTGAGGTTTTTGCCCTCGTGCGCCCTCAAATGTTATTATAGGACCCAAACGAGATCTACACAAGTTTAATACTAAGACTTGGCTAACCTTGTTTCTTCTTAGAGCAAGATTTATGGTGGAATCATGTGGCGACATTTTTTCCAAAGGCATGTTCCAGCGCATTATGGAAGAGAGTTTGAATTTCAAGTGATGGAGGCAATTCGATAAACGTTCAATGCAATTTGAGTTTGCGCTCAATAAACTCAATTCGAAGTTGTGTAAACACATGGTATTTTCGGAAACGTAATTCAAATTTGCATATTTTTTATACTTCTTTAACCTTTTATTTATTTATTTATTTATGTTACACTCCTTTTAACGAAAACCGAAAACAATTCCTTTTTCCCCGAGCAAGTCAGGTGGGCTAGAAATTTTATTTCATAAAAATATAGCAGATTTCAACCCATGTAGGTAAAAATGGGTTGTTTGTTCTTTTGTCACCATGTTTACAACTCGTTTAAATTCATTTGCTTTCTCTAAAATCGAAATTAATAAATACAATTCATCAACTAATATTCAAAAATAATTAAACTACCATATGATATTTTTGTCGTTATAAAATGATATCAACCCCTAGTAGTCTTGGTATCCCTTTTTTATAAATCGTGCATTTTCCGTTTAAAATACAGTATGATATGCTTTGAGATTTTGGTGCAAATTTTGTCTGATTAATCAATTTAAGTTAATATAGGGTCTTTTTTAACCAAAAAATCGAAACTAATAGCAAAATAAGGTGAAATGAATATTAAGAGTCATTGTTATTCCTCAAGATGATAAATATTAAGGATCGTCATTATTCACTAACATAACATGTCAATAACTGCTTGTTTTGAGTCTTTGAGCAAAAATGAAAAAAAATAAAATACTTAGTTGGAAGGATTTTCCAATTGAACGATGTTGGAAAAAGTGCCATGATTAAGAATGTACCAACTTATTTGTACGTGTATCAAATAAATTTGAGTTAAGATTCCGATTAAGATTGAAATAGCACAACAAAGCTTCAAAGAGACTACACAATGGGCTTTATGAGAAAGGTAAGAAAGGCGTGTCTTAAAAATTGGAACTCTATTAGCACATCTCTAGAAGAGATTGTGTGTGTTAAAATTGTGATAATCTTCACATAAATAATGTCCCAAATATGAAAGATAGTTGGGTTTGGAAATATTGTTAAAGTATTTGCTTGGTTGAAACCGTCAAGCTTTGATATGTCAAGTTTGGTTATCAAATTTTTAACTCTAAAATCAAAGCTACTTTATTATTATAAAGATAGGAGCGATATTACTTTTAGTCTAAGATTAGTGAATATTAAAATGATTCTTCGACTGCTTTAAAGGAAAGGCTGACCATGATGACGTGATTTGTTGATGAAGTATAGGCACATATAGTCTAAGATTTGTGAATATTATACTGTGGATAAAGATAAGAGCGACATTATTTCTATTTATGAAGCTAGAATGGATATTAAACGCGTTAAAGATGTATTTTTTTTTTCTTTTCGAAGCATGAATGAAATATATCGAGCAGAAGCGATTACACGAGGATATGTTATATCCATTGGGTCATTTACTACAAATTGGTGTATAAGAAAAAGGAGGTAATATAGTCTATGTCGCGGTCCTTGAAACCAAAAAATAGCATGAACCAAGGGACTACGCAAACCCTTTTAAGATGTTTCTTTCTTTGCATGGAAATAAATAAGTTCGTATATGAAAAAAAAGTTTGCATGTGTGATCAAAACTACACAATGACTACTTTACAAGGAGGGCCAACCATGACCAAGCAATATGCTAATGAAATATAATAGTTTATGGGTATGGCCAACATAAACAAGAAAGAGGGTCAAAAACTTAGTGAATATCGGACTACGAGATAAAGATAGAGCGACATTAATGTTAGTCTATTTATGAAGCAAAAATGGATACTAAACGCGTTAAAGATGTTTTTTCTTTTAGAAGCATGAATGAAATACATTAAATAGTAGCAATTATAAACGAAAATATATGCAATAGAATTTCGGTACATCAATTAACAACTTCGCCATAGTAATAACTATTGTTTTATCGAAGTTTTACCGTAATATCCATCGGGTCATTCACTACAAATAGCGTATAACAAAAATAAATAGCATGGTGCAAGGGATTTTTAATTAAGTAAACTAGAAATCAAGGTATGGTTTTGTACATCTAACATTGACAACAAGCTTGAGATAGAAAAACTTGCGATTTCGACCAAGCAGTGCTCTAACAATAATCAATCAATACAAGTATGCACTCCAAAAAATTTTAGAATCTATGAAGCTATGGTTGCCTCACAAAGTATAAGATTATTTTTGAGGAAAAGAATTCAAGCCAATTACATAAAACAATATGGAGTTTTTAGTTGTTAGTGATGCAGGGCTCACTACAATTATAGAAACCAAGCTTTCCTTTTGGAAGACAATAAATTATATTTCTATGTCTATATATTGTAATATATTTGGTGTCGAAAATTTATTATGGGTAATTCTTTGACTACCAATTGTGGGTAGAAGAATAACCATCTTGCCTAGATGAGGAAACATCAAAAACTCGGCTAAAAAAGGAAACGACTCACGTTTTGGCGCTTAAGTCTTTCCTAACTTGACAAAGGTCATTCTCATCAAAGTCTTGGCTCAAAATCCTCGAGTCCATGCATGAATGTATATTTACTTGTCATAGGGATTGTTCCATAGAGTGGGCACTTGTTTTTATAAATTAATTAGAAAGGTATAATTGAACAAGAGTCCAAATGAAATCGGTCACCACATACCTTTGTTGATGAAGTCCTCGTTGATGTCTTCGCTTTTGATCTTAGATCTTAAATCTTCGAGGGTTATTCAGTGATGTCTAATACACAACTACCACCTTATAAACCTAGTCCGAGACTTGACTTTAGAAGACTAAAAATTAAGGTATAGTTTTGTACATCTAACATTGACAACAAGCTTGAGATAGCAAAACTTGCGAGTTCGACTGAGCAGTGCTCTAACAATACTCACTCAATACAAGTATGCAATCCAAAAATCTTCAGAAACTATGAAGCTATAATTCATCATAGAGTGTAAGATTATATTAGTGGAAAAACATTCAAGTTGATTATAGAAAGCAATGTCGGAGTTTTTAGTTGCTGGTGATGCATGGCTCACAATAATAATAATAGAAATCCAAGCTTCCCTTTTTGCAGACTGTAAATTTTATTTCTATGTCTGTATATTGAAATATACCCGGTGTCAAAAATTTGGTATGGGGAATTCTTTGACCATTGATTTTTTTTGTAAGAATTATCACAGATAATGTGGTAAAATTTTTTAGTAATTGTCACATTCCTATGCAATTGCAGACTGCTACACACCAAGTGTTGCTTAAGCAATTGGGATTTGGTCCACCCCACCCCACCCCAAAAAAAATATAAAAAAAATGAAGTGGCCCAAAACGACTTTTCGACTGCTTTACAGGAAGGGTCGACCATGATGGCGTGATTTGGTGATGAAGTACAAGCACATGTAGTCTAAGATTAGTGAATATTAAACTGCGGATAAAGATAGGACCGACATTAATTTTAGTCTATTTATGAAGCGAGAATGGATACTAAACGCGTTAAAGATGTTTTTTCTTTTAGAAGCATGAACGTAATATATTAAGTAGTAGAGATTATACAGGGCCGTCTTAGGCATAGGGCGGGAAGGTCGACCGCCCTAGGCCCAAAATATTGAAAGGCCAAAAAATAATAATTCGTCCAATGTCCAGTGATATATCCATGTGAATCGAAAGGCTTTTAATAAACGTGAAATAAGCACTAAAGATTGGACGACGTGATTATGTGAATTGTTCTGCTAGCTAGAACACTGAATAAACTTATTCTTTGAGTAGAGGTTTGTCATCTGTTCATTGTATCTTCTTTTGTAGTAGTTTAGCACTTCATTAATGTAAAATTTTCACGCTTGGACTCGTTGTAGTATAATCTCGAGAAAGCCTTTCGATTCTGGTTAAACTTGTAAAATTCCGGATTAACTATTTCAACGAATTTGCAACAAGATTACATGCTAGTCAAAAGTACACGTTTAAATTCGAATTATGCATCGTTAGATACAAGATAACCAATGAATTTGCAACGAGAACTCCAGGAGAGGCAATCAGTATGGGATGGTGTTTTTCTTTTGGTATTGTTGGTACTTCCATAATATTTTTGATCATTGACACAAGTATTTTTGAGATTAAAATCTTAGTTATTTTTGATTTCTTATTAAGAAAGGCCATTTTTTAAAAGTTCGCCCCGAGCCTCTAAAACGTTAGAGATGGCACTGCGATTATACACGAAAATATATACAATAGAATTTCATTACATCAATCCGCGTTAACAATTTCGCCATAATAATAACTATTGTTTTATCGAAGTTTACTGTAATATCCATCAGGTCATTCACGTATATAAAAAAAGGTTTTCCCTATTTCCCTATTTCCCATCCCCATTTTTCCTATTTCCCATCCCTTCACAATTTCTAAAACCAGTTTCTCTTTTAATTCTGAATTTTCCTATGTACCACCCATCAAGGTCAATTGACTTTGATTATGATTATTACCACTTTTATTTGTGTTCTTCTTCACAATCACCAACTAAAAATATCAAGTTATAAACCCTAGGTTAGATTATTTTTTTCCATAGGAAACCCTAGCTAAGATTCCTATTAATCGGACATTAAAAATTACAATTAGGTTTAGTTTTTACCCTGTTCGAAGATTTTGATTTAACATTCTCATTTTCTTAGGAAGCATCGTTTAGATGCAAAACCAAAAATCAAAAGCAAAAATTAAAAGGAAATATGATTGTAGGAGCAGAAAATATGTAACATAGACGTGTCGAGAGATCTAGGCAGAAGTAGCTTAGTTAGATACAATCGTTTGTAGGAAATAAGACCTTGATAGATTTTATCTTAACTAGTCAGCCCTAAGGGCATTATTGTAACTCGTGTACATCCCTACCCCTTTATAAGGGAAAGAGAGAGATGTTGGTGAGGGTCCTTCTTCTTCTTCTTCCACAACCTAGAGCTTAACAAGAACTCTATTCCCTTTAATGGAGTTTGTATGTAACACTTCCGATCATAGTGAAACTCGTGGATGTAGGCTTCATTAATGGCCGAACCACGTAAAAACCCTTGTGTTCATGTTTACTTTGATGCACTTTGCTTCTCACTTGTTGGTAGATTATTATCTTGGGTGTTAGGATTTATTGGGTGTGGTTGTTATATTTTTAGCAACTACATTCTGGCGCCGACTAAGGGGACCGAGAGTCTTCTGTAGCTTTTAGTTTTGAAGCAGTGTCAGTGAAGTGATTACCGATCTATCAACTGCGGAGACTGAAGTGTACTGAAGTGTAAAGGTTAAATATGGAACTTCATCTAGAGAGAGTTATCTTCAGACAACAAACGGGCGACAAAACTGAGAGGAGAAAATATTAGAGGTTCTGCGTGCAAAACCAGATACGAGCATGGAGAAAACTTCAACAAAATCGAAGTTCATCGAATAATAAATCTAAACAGAACAATCTTCTTCCTGATCTTCTCTTTATTTGTCCTTAAACACTACACCATTTTAAGGTATTCGCAACCCGTTTGCAACGGCACTAGTGAGGTTGCGAAATTTTTTGGTTGCTAATTGCAATCGATATTTTTCGCAACGGAGGACTGCCGTTGCTAATATTGCAACCTCACACACAAGGTTGCGAATCGTAATCGTCTTTGTTCAAGCGTGAACCACGTGCGTGGTTGGGAACACTAGGACTTATAAACACGCCTTAGTCAAACTTCGGTCCAGTAAGCTTCTTTTTGTTTCCACCCTTCAGCCAAAGTTATCCTATATCCATTCCTTATCGTTTATATTCCTCTCATTTTTATTTTTTCTCCTCCACAGAACCTCATCTCTTTTCATCTCCTCTCCACATACGCATCTCCGAAGAACTCATCTCTCTTTCATCCCTTTCAATCTAAAACCACTGAAATCTACCAGGTTTTAAGTCTCTTTAATAATCCTTTCGTTTCAGTTTATAGGGTTTATAGATTTTGCGATTTTAGATATTTTGATTTCTAGGTTTCCAACTTGTGAATCTATTTATTTCTTTTTAGTTTATCGATTTTAGTTTTTATCTCGTGAATCTTCTATTTTCGATTTTAAGGATTTCGATTTCAGTTTATCGATTTTAGTGTTTCATTTGTGAATTTGTTGTTTTCGATTTCAGTTTTTAGGGTGAACCCGTTGAGGAGAAGGTGATGAGTTGAGTCGGTGCTGTGTAAGAAGAGTTAGAGTAATTATTGAAGAGAAGGTGATGGTGATGATAAGTTGCAGTTAATGAAGATCGAAGCTATTGACTGAGTTTTGGGAGAAGAAAATAAATTAGGGTTTTGGTCTTGAGAGGAAAAAATCAAGAGTAGATGTAAAAAAAATTGAGAGCCGTGTTGATTTATGGTGGTGGTGCTATATCAAGTGTTGATTCAAACTCAGACAGGAGGTTGAAGAAAAGGTAAATTAGGAGTTTCTGTTTAATGATTAATTCATGTGAATTTTGATTGATAAGCTGAATTTTAGTGATGAGTTTTTTATTTAAGCATGAGGTAGGGATATTTTCATTGATTTTGAATTTACGAAATTAGGGTTCTTGGTAGTATTTGAATTGGGGGCGGGAATTGGAGCCGAGTATTTGGTTAATTAGACAATTAGGTTGAAATATAGTACGTTTAAGATACTCGTACATCAATCACGAGGGTTGCTTTGGATTATGTTTTTGTAGAATTTGCATCTGATGATATCTTGAAAGGTTAAATTTTATTAATGATTCCACCACTATGTGTTTCTGTTTTTTCTTTAAGTGTTATATCTTGAAAGGTTAAATTTGGTCGTAGTCTAGCATGTTTCGAGTAATGGTGTTCTGTACCATTAGCACTTTCACAAGAAGATCTTATGGAGTAGCTTAGTAAACAACACCATGTGGCTTTGCATGTGCATTCCCCAGGGCCTAAGCTTTTGAGCTGTTCTGTTTTTCTTCTTCCTATTTTTTTCTTAATAATTCGTCTACTTGTCTGTTTATGTAAATTATTTATGTATCCACATCTCCGATGATGGCGGTCTATTGTTTATTTTGTCATTTTTTGTGTGTTGAAGCTTTACATGCTGATACTTGGACTTTTTTTCTTTTGCAGGATGGATAGGCAGCGGCGCGAGGAAGAAATAAAGACCAAATACTCAAAAAAAGGGAGCGATCTGTTGGTTCAGAGAATTCACTGGAAACCGCTTGGCGTGCTGAAAGTGAAAGTCTTAAATCTATATTGACATGGAGCTCCTCAAAACAAGCTTGGTAGATTAGCTTTGGTGGAAGCTCTTGCTCAACAGATTCGTAAGCGTATGAAAATCAGGCTTCCTAACATCCTTTCTGGGTATGTGCATTAGTTCCCAACTTACCTTTTAACTCTTTATCTTCGGCAACAAATTCATGCATATTGATTAGTGACAGTGGAAAATTGGGGCCTGACTTCCTATCTATAAATATTTTATAACAGCCTATTAATACTTCATACTGTTTTTATCGTGATTGGATGCAGAAAGATGATTACTTTTGCTCGAAACTGTTTTGTAGGTTACAGGGTAAGTCTCAAATAGTTAAGGATGAGTTAGTGGCGAACAAATGGTTCATAGTTCTGAAGGTACAAGATCCCTAGCTTTGGAGCTCTGTCGTGAATTTGAAGATATATTTCTACAACATATTGCCACTGGTGAGGTATGTAACATACAACAATTGTGCACATACTCGTATCTCTGTATTATGATAATTATATCAGCTTGCCCTCTTTTGACCAAGTTATGAAGGTCTTTCCACCCATTAAAATCTATTTTGTAAAAATTTGAATATGTTGTTGCGTGCAATTTGGTGCTATAAGGTCCACTAGTTCATGCTAAACATAATACAACAACTCTCCTATACGAGGTTGCTACGCTCGCACCGAGTTGTTCATATAGAAAGCACATGCGTTAGTTACTTAGTAGGACAATTATATGTTTTTTAACTTACATGCTGAATATGGTCATGCAATCGTTACTCCTGATCTTGGTAATCTTTTTCGGTAGTTTATTAGATTGGCTTCAGTACTTAATATTTTGTGCTTATGAGCGGATCATAGGTAGATCTAGACCCTTGTGGAATCTAGCACTACTTCCTCTGCAGAAGACTGGTCTCTATTGTTCCTTAATTCTGTTTATATGTAACTCATTGGAGCTTTTCTTTTCCAGGGTAGTGGTTGGAAAATTGTTGCAAGCTTTGAGGGAACTTTTCCGAACCAAATCAAGCAGTTACCATTGGACAGACATTTTGACATCAACAATGTGAAAAGGGTATTTTCCCCTGGCATTCTGTTTTTGGAACTTTGACTCCTGTTGTGCTTCCTAGCACCTAAATCTTTGTGATTTTATTCTATATTGCACCAGATTGTGTTAGAGGCAGATGGTTACCAACCATATCTTATATCCCCTGAGAAAGGTCTGAGGTCTTTAATAAAAGGTGTTCTTGAACTGGTCTCTAATAAAAGGTGTTCCCATCCATCGGGCCTTATCATGTAATAATTCGTCTAGTTGCCTGCTCATGTAATAATCACTTATGTATCCACATCTCTGGTGATGGCGTTCTATTGCTTATTTTAGCTGATACTTGGACTTTTATCTTTTGCGGGATGGATAGGCAAATGACGCGAGGAAGAAATAAAGACCAAATCCTCAAAAAAAGGGAGTGATGAGGAGGAATCAATACTAAATAGGTATGTCCATCTGTTTGCAAAAGAGAATAGGTTATTTTAGGAGATGGAGTTAGGTATCCCATGTTTACTAGCGTAAAATATTTTCATGTCCCATAGTGTTAGAATTCCAATTAAATGCCGCAGCAACCAGTTGTTGAGATCAATTTGATAAGCTAGAGAGCCTCAAGTCCTGTTCCCACTTTTGCTGGCCAAGAACATCTTGCTTTTTTTATTTGTTTAATCAAATTTTTATAGTTTGATTGTCTTCCTTTTATTTTCTCTGATAAATTGGGTATCTTGGTGGTCTTTTGCTCCATGTTCTTATATAGGCAGCAAGTCCTCAAACAGGAGGAAACTTGAAATCTATGAAAGATAAGTCAGGTGCGCCAGAGAAGGATGCGCAAGAGAGTTCAGCTTTGAAGATCATTGGGCTGGTGGAGAGATAACATCGTTTTTATCTCGCCACCGTAGTATTTTTTTCTCGCTTAACATCTTGTTACAAGCGAGTGTTTCTATTATCATAATTTTTATGAAATATGGGACAAGGATATTTCATTATCAGTGTCTAATGCCATACCCAATTGCTTGAATTTATCGAAGACGCTAAAGATGTTTGTCATTGCTTTCAATTTTAAACTCTTCGTGCATTATCCATGTTACTGTCATATCAATGCCTCATTCCAACTAGTTGAATTAGCAGCATGTTCTTACTTTGTTTTAAGTTTCTTTTTGTTCATCTGGACTTTTTACTGACTTCTAATACATATAATTGTAGGATTTATGCTGAAGAAAAGTGCTAAAACTAATGGCTGGAGTAGAAGATGGTTTGTTTTGAATGAGAAATCTGGCAAGGTTGGTTAACAATCCTCAAGGTTGAATTTAGATTTGTTCTGATGATAAATGAGATGTCATAACCAAAACAAGTATTTCTTATGTTGCAGCTTGATAGATTGTATTCTTGTTTTATAAAGACAAACCATAGAGTATAGATCTACCTAAATTGGAAGTTTCTATCCTGGTATCATGGACCAGGACCTATGTATGGTTTGACACCTTTTAATGAAATATTTGTCAAGCAATTAACATCATAGATTCATAATCATTATTGGGTTATCGCTATGATTAATGAGATTAGGAGGACATGCGACATTGGGTGATACAGTTATTTACAAGAAAAGTAAACTGTAAAATTAAGACTCTGTTAGGAGATCGTGTCCGCTTGTTTTGTGTCTATGTACCTTACAACCCCGTGATATCTTAGGTGAAACTATGGCGAGTCTTTTCAATTCTTGTCGATAAAATCGATTATTAAGCTAGTCTTACATGTGTTAAAACCTTCAATGTAAATCTTTATTTATACTTTAAGAAGGCTGAGATTCTAATTCAGATTGTTAACAAATTGGCGACCTTTTTATTTTTAGCTGATTCATGAATATCGTAGAATCCAGTGTAATTTAGGATTTGGCTGACTTCAGCTGGATTACAAGATTATCCCCAAATTCTGGTGCAGATTCAATGTTTTTACAGAACACCAATTATTTGCACAAGCTTTTTATCTATCATTGTTTTAACTTAGGTCATTGGAAGGAGGATTAGAGACAATGGAAACTTATCCAGTTCCCCATATTCATCATTTCCACAGATTTTGCCTGCTTATATTTGCACATCCATATTATTTCCTATTAGTTTTTGACTTCAATTGATTTATAAGCATCTTAGTTATCTCGATTGGAAGAATTTGGGATGCTTTGTTCGCGAGTTAATTGAATGATGCTCATTTGTGAGATCGGAAAGGTTGGAGAACAAAAAGAGCAAAGCAAAGACCATTAGGTCCCTTAGCAGCTGCAAGATTTGTAAGTTATAATGTAGTATCTCCTTATAGAGATTTAAGTTAGAAGAACTTGGGATTGCGGAACTTAGAATTTCGAACTTTCTACAAACTCGAACTTAGGAATTAAGTATGTTTACGTGTATTATGTCCATTAAATGAATGACATAGTTTGTATCAAAAACTCATACTTGTTGTTAACTTCAATTGAAGAATTCTTTTTCATAATGGTGAATGTGGAAATGAAAGTGAATGAATGTGTCATGGTTTGTATATCTGTGGAATGCTGAATATGGGGAACTGGGTAACTGCAGGGGGTAAATGTGGGGGGAATGGATTTTGACCAGGTCAATGAAGACTTGACCTTTTTTTTGCTGTTGCAAAAAATTAGCAACGTCTGTATTCTGTTGCTAAGTTAGAACCAGAACCAGTAAATTAGAACCAGAACCAATAATAATTTAGTTCCGGGTAGGGGTATTCCTGTAATTAGAAATAGGTTAGCAACGGCAGACCTTGGTTGCGAATAAACAGAGTCGCAACGGCACAGTACGTTGCGAATCTCCGTTGTTGACCAAGAGTCGCAACGGAGCTTATGCCGTTGCGAAAAAATGCAACACCGTGTTTTGAAACGTCACTTTGCCGTTGCGAGCCCGGTCAGCAACGACCAGACTCCGTTGCGAATCCCTAAAAATGGTGTAGTGCATTGAGATTTGGAATTTCAAGTTAAAAGATTTTCCAAAACGCTTTCTTATGAAAACGGGGTTTTGTTCTTGAACAAAAATTGAATTTTCTTTCGAAATCTTAAATCGATTTCATTAGTCGGGTATTTACTGTTAATAGATCACGTTTCACAAACCCATCCAAACTATTTTGGAATTATTGAGTTTGGGGGAACTTCCTGATTCGTTTCAGTCGAGGTTTCTATGTCTTGATTTGAATGATACGGTTGCTCTTCTCGGCTATTCACTCAATTGATTTGTTGGTGCAAACATTCTCTTAGCCGGGATGTGGATTCCATCCTAGTCTTCATCATCGGGAATTACGGGAAGATGAAATTTGTGAAACCACCATCAAATTAATCGGGTCTCTCAACTCGATTTCAAAGGAAATCGTCTCGGGACAAAACTTCCACAGTGGGACCGAGCTCGATCAATTTATTGAAGTGTTTCAATCTTTCCAAGATACACTAAATTCGCCTCGCCAACTCCAACGATGCATTTAAGCAACGGTTTTGGACTTGCATGGAGTCACGAGAACTTTGGAGTTTGGACGTAGATCATCACCATCTCGTCAATTTTCACCTGGATGAATTGATCATAAATGGCAATCAGCATCGGGTTCGACTACTCCAGTTGAAAACATCTCGGGCTCAGTCACAAGAGTCAAATTCAAGACTTCATCGAATTTTGCTCTTTTAAGTAGTTAAAATTCGTGGGATCATAATCAAGATAATCTTTTAAGAGATCATCATCGGGACCAAACGTTACTGACTCAATCAAACTCGGTTGTTTTAACCATGTCGAGTCATAGCATCAATCTCGAGTCTGGCCATTTCTGGGTTCATCGGCACATCTCAACTCGACCAAGTCTGTTCATAGCATCAATGGGAATTGCAGCAACTTAGCTTCGTGTAATTCCACATCGAGGCGAATCAGTTAACTTACTCAGATCAAAATCATCTCGTGCCAAGTCAAATCGGGACGGATACCAGGCAACAGATCGGACCTAGCTACATCGGCCAATTCCATTCATATGCAAGCTTATCTCGGGTCAGTTCATCCCATATCGGGACAGATGAACTGTATCGGACAAGGCAGTCGCTTCAGATCATCTCGGATTCAGCAACTCGGGAAGATTACAACACTCGCTTCGGCCACACAGCTCGGGAAAGTTGAGTCGGATCGTTCCGAAAGAACCCATCCCCATCGGGTCATTCCTCTATAACAGGGAATATTCTTAATCCCTTATCTCTGATTTTACAAGTTATGGTTTTGAACAATGACTGCTATTTAGAACCTATTCATATAAGAGCTATTGGCTTAGTTAAGTGCAACCCACTTAAGAAAGCATGAGTAGTTTTGTTTCAAAATTCGAGAAAGTAAGTCTGATACGTTTGGCACGCAAATATGATTACTTTTACCACCTGTAGCTATGAATTTCAAGTTTTCAAGCTTGACTTGATATCTAGTCACTGTAAGACAGCACTGAACGAGAAGTATGAGAAATATTTTGGGAGACGATGATGTCTCGCTATATAGTTTGGGAACAGACCAACCGCTGTTGACCCATGTTTATCCACTATGAATTCAAGCCTTTCGTTACCACCCCATCGAACCTGAAATTGCATTGGATTTCTTAATCACACAAAGAATATGATTGCTTAGATTCGTCACCTTAACCTTCACCATGCTTAATTCTTAAATGTAATCTCGGTCTACTTGAACATTGATCGTGTGTCAATCCATCCAAAAATAATTTCACTTTCTTACGCACTAAATTTAAATGAAGCACAAGGTAAGGAAGAGTTCGTATCCACAGAGAGGCAATTGTTGTTATGTAAATTTCAGTTTTTAAGGTAACCCAAAGTATGTTTGTTGTATTTAAGAATTAAAAGTAATTGAAAGCAAAGTAAATAATTTGAGAAATCAATAAGGAGAAGATATTGGTCAAGGGATAGTATCATTCACAAACATTGTAGTTGCGGAAATCCCACACTACACCCCTTACTCAATTTTGCTTAATTAATCCATTGAAAGATGTAAGATCAAAAACATTTATTGATTGAGAGAAAATAGAATTACACTTAGAAATTAAAGCACTCTTAAACTTTCTCTCTCCTATTGACTTGCTTAACAATTCTAAAAAGATCTCTCCCACAACAGATTCACTCAGCCCTTTATATAGGGTAATACATAGTGGATGACAGCTAAGCTATCCTTTATTTTCGGGAATGTCCCCCGAAGTGTCGCAGATGCATAAAAATTCGTTCTCGCGACACTTCTTAATCCTCGCCGGAGTTTCACGTCTTCTTTATGTTTTGCTTGTCGTTATCCATTGCGTCGTTTATTTTAGCTCCTGCGACTCCTTCGCGATCTTTGTCGTTTATTAATCCCGCGAGCCTTGTTTGTTGCGATATTACGATCCTACATCTTGCCTCTTTTTCCTTGAATATTGCTTGACAAGCGATCTTTAAGGAAAAATCTATTGTGGTAGCGATCTTTGATCCTTGTCGATGAAGGAACAAGCGAAAGAATACTTTCCTTGAAAAGTACGTACTTGCCTCTATTCTTTGGCGAAGTTCCGAAGCTTCTTTGAGATATATACGAAGTATCGTCTCCTGTCTCTCCTCATATTTCCTCTGCGAAGGGAAGAGTATCATGAGAGTGGTTCTTTTGATTTGCCTTATTTGCTTATTTTTATCTGTTTCGATTTTGTACTTTTACACGGATTTTGATTATTAATGTCTTTTCTTGACACGTCTCTTTCAACCGCTTATTCTTGACCGTTCATGTCTCTTCGCGCATTAAATGACCTCGTTTTTCTCGAGGATCTTTTTCCCTATATATAATTTTCTTTTCCTCTCCTTTTCATCCTTTAGTTTCTCTCAGCAACTTTTCTTTGACTCTCTCCTTTCCGCAATTTGCGCTCACCGCTCTCGCAAATCTTTTCTTCGTTCCTTCTAACGCTGATTCTAATCTCTAACCTCCCATTCATTCCCATACTGATAATGGCTTCTATTAGTCGTGCATACAAATCTTCTTTTGATGAAGTTCAACAGAAGTTACTCGAGATGGGTTTTACTCTATCAACCATTCCCGATCAAGAACCTTCAGCTATTCTTTCTGCAAAATTGTTTTACGATCATCATTGTGATGATCAAAAAATTATAGTCTCATTGGGTCGAGCTTCTCATGAGGACTTCCCATCCCCTTATACAATCCTGAGATGCCTTTATTTTATGAAATCTTGGCCCATGAAAAATTCTCTCGGGCTGTTTATCAATTAAGTGGCGATTGCATTCGCCCGATGCTTGAATTCGCGAATCGTGGTCTTTGCAAAGGATCTTTATACCTAATATTGTTAGACACCCCGATTTCGCGAGACTTGGAAATAGGCTGCTGAGAAGTACAATTTTCTTTGTAGAGAACTTTTTGAAAATTATTCGAGTGATAAAGATGAGGAATGCGAAATCTCATTTGGGCATTCGCACGAAAAGAAGGATAATGTCCGAGGATAAATTACTCATGCAAGATATTGACTGGCACCCGGGCAACAATTCTACTCCTCGCCATTCCAAAGATGAGAAGTGGTGGGTTGTACCCTTGATTTTAAATGGCCCTTACATCGCGGGCTCGCATATTCTTCTGCGAATCTCGCAGATATCATCCTTGGGAGTTCAAATGGCCGATAAGGCAAAGAGGTATGTTTTCCTCTTCAAATCTTGCCTTTGCAACTTTTCTTTTTATATTTGCTGAGTTTGTGAAATTTTTCAGATCGCCAAATTGAGAAGAAGCTACAAGGATAATCCGTTGGAGAGTACTCTGACGATACTTCGATCACTTACGGGTGAAGTAAGAAACATTTCCTTTGTTATTTGAAACAATATTGTTGCCTCTGTTTCTTATCTTTAACCGTATGCGAAGGTTGGAGTTGAAGAAGCTGTAGCCGCGAAAATTAAAAGTAAGGGTAAAACCATCGTTCGCAAAAATAAATCTTCTGCTCCATTAACTAAGAAGCGAAAGATTCAATCTTCTTCTCGCCTTAGCTCAAGCTCCGAATCTTCTGACGAGGATAACCATGATTCGAATCCTTCTCTCACTAAGGAGATTCCGTCGACCGGTTCTCCTATGGATCAGTTATCTAGCATCTTCTCAGACTCTTTCCAAGGAATGGGAGATGCTCCCCTAGCTTCCCTTTGCGGGCTCTCATAAACGTGTGTAATGCTACTTTACTAGAGGGCAATAATTCTTTCAATGGAGCCTCTAGAATTGTGTCTCGACTTCTTGAATGCACTTGGATCTTTGGTACGCATGCGAGTCATATTTCCCTGTTAATTTTAAATTTTTAAATATATACATATTAATAATTTTTCTATCTTCCTTCATAGGTTGGAAGAACTTCTTTTGTAGTTGCCTCGGATCTCGAGAAGACGCAACAATCTTGAAAAGAAGAATTCGCAAGCTGAACAAGAAGATTCGAGAATTAGAAATTGAAGGCTGCGTCATCTCGCGATAAAGACGAGAGAATTCAAAAGTTAAATACCGAACTTGACTCCCAAAGCGATAGGGTGTCCACTCTTGAACGCTAATCAGCAACTTTATGGTATAAAATTTTACTTCCTTTTATTATTTGTATTTTATCGGTCGCATATTGCTACCTAACTTATTACTTTCGCAGATGTATATAATCTCTCCGATGAGGCTATTCTTCTCCATACATTTCCTGAACCTATGGATAATAACCTTCTTCTCGCTCATCTCAACAACTCTTTAAGTAGTTCATCGAACAAAATTAACTCCTTTCATTAAATGAACTCCAGACCAAGTATCGCCTTTTAGAAATTGAACATAGATCTGGTTTAAGTGCTGCAACCAATTTAAACAAATTTTCTCGAATCTCATAAAGAAACCAAGATTTTGAGGAAGAAAATTAGTGACCATATAGATGACAAAGATCGCATTGCTAACAATGGTGCACAAGCATTAGTAACATTTCAAAAATCTCTTCTTGAACTACAAATTGAGCGAGATGAATTGCTTCGCCAGAATTCCTTGCTTAGTGAGCGAGAAGACCAAATTCGTTCACTCCTTGTTATAAATAGTGACGATGAATTCGCCTGGGCTGCGAGAGTTTTAGATAATGCCAGAAATAACCTAGGTGTTGATGTTAGCCTTCATGCCGAGCATACTTCCTTGGTTAAAGATATGATATCTGACAGAGAAGGTTGCTTATTATACCTTACTGCTTCTTACTTCGTAGTATTGCTTGTAAATTATTAACTTGTTGTTACTTATTTGCGGGAATGCGAGAAGAGGCTTCGAGTTAGAATTAGAGAGCTTGAATCGAAAAGAACAACTCGCGGGAATTTTCCAAAGAAGAATTGAAGAACTCGAAACTGAAAAAGAACAAACTCGCAAAGAGTCTATCCCATCGCGAGAATAAATATCTCAAATTGAAGAAACAATTTCTAACGACAAGTGGAGAACTTTAATAATGATGCTTTGTTCGTTTCGCAATGGAGCCATGGAGTATGTTTGTAAGGACCACAATATCCCTCTGCATTCATATCCTCGGGCTTCTTGAAAGGTTCCCGAGAATCACTGTCTCGGATGTTTGATAGTGAGGCTGGCGAAGAAGAAAATTCTGGCGATGAGAATAATAGGACTGAAGAGTCAGATGAAGGAGAAGAATCACCAAAGAGATAATTCTTTTTGTTTTCTTTCACGCTGTAATATCTGTACATTTCTGTATCTCTTTATTATAGTGTACTTCTTGGATTGTTCCCCTCTAAATTCAATCTTCACTCCCCTTTTTTGGCAGTTCTTCTTTGTAATATTATTGATGTATAACTTTTTCATCAGAAGATGAATAACAATATTCCATCTTTTCCATTCCCATACTTGCCTCTGTTATTTATCTTCAGATGGAAGATTTTAGTTGTCATCATGTATTTTGTTGGATAATAATTTTATTGTTATGGAAATGTATCGTTGCGACGAGGTCGCGGGTATCTTCATAAATCAAGAATCTTACTTGTCTCGCCTTACCATTTCGGTAGTCTTTGTTTTATCTCTTCTTGTTGCGACAAGGTCGCGAGTTGCCTTTACACTTTCATGCAATGACCCATTGACCTTGCCTTATCATTTTTGTGTGGTCTTCCAAGTTAGACCTCCCTAATTAGAGTCCTCCCTGCCACCTTTCATCGCGACAAAATCGCAGGACGTCTTTACACTTGCATGTAAAGACCCATTGATCTTGCCTTATCATTTTCCAAGTATTTTTGCCTCTCTGCAGATGTTTTAGTTGCGACAATATGACAGGCCTAGATATCCTTGCGAACATAAAGCCCCATGACATTGCCGTCGTGCGACGAAATCGCAGGACGTCCATACACTTTCGTGTAAAGACCCATTGATCTCGCCTTACCCTCGTGTTAGTATTATTGCCTCTGCAGGATCATTGCACAAATATGACGAGCCTAAATTCTCTTGCGAAAACATAGCCTTATGACATTTGCGTCTGTTTTGACACTCCCCCTATTGGAGAGCGTCGCCCTTATCATCTCCCCGGTTGCCCCTTCAAGGAGGCGAAACATCGGCCATACAAGTCTAGCTCCTCCCATCCGGTCTTAACAACAACCGGTTGTTTTCGCAGCCTCTTATCCCTTATACCTATATGGTTTATGGTTACGAGACTGCACCTAAGTGGAGTTTTCTTCGGCGAGTGCAACATATGCCAAGACTTGCCAAGAATGGCCAAAGGTAGGTTCATCCATCCCGGGCACTGGCTCAACCGTGTACCTCGGCGCCTTGAGCATACACTGACTCCTTGGAAGAGACCCTCGGTCGCCCAACCAGGGTATAACCTTATATATAGTTGGGAATCCAAGGTACCTCTCCCGGATAGGCTTTCATGGGCCCCAAATTTCCATGACTCAGGCTTCAGGAGCGGTGTAACCTTCCCCCTGAGCCATGTCGAGAGATTCCCCATTATATGACGCACTTTAGGTCTTACATTTGCCTCTTCTACGAAATGTTATTCGCGAACTAGGTGTACGCCATAAAGGTTCGTCCCATTCTGGTTATTTCATATGTAATAGGTACCCCTACTATGACGCACTTTAGGTACTTGTTGCCTCTTGCGAAATTATGATTTCGTCATAGTAGGTTTGCCTCTATCCGATTATTTTGTTGATTCTTACGCATATAAGCTCTTTTGTAATTTCGATTTGATCTTTGATAATCTCTTATCATTTTTGTGCGATATTTTCGCATGTTTTCATTCTTTCATTCTCATATTTAACTTTTGTGATTTCTTTGTTGTTGTCTCTTGCGAAGTATATAATTTGCTTGCGAGGCTAGCATCCTTGAAATGTATGAACGTCGCATAAAATATAATTATCTACAGAAAAAGAATTGTGAGAAATGAGATTTGAACCCTTGGCCTGCCTCTTGCATATTCTCGCACCATACCAATTGTGCTAATCCTCTCTTGCGAAATAATCGTCCAACGCTTTTCCTTGCTTCGCGAAATATTTATTGAAATTTGGCTTTCTCTTCGGCCTCGGGGTTTGGCAAAGTTCTCTTCTTCTTGTTCTCGCAGTATTTACAAAGATGACTTCTCGTGGCGAGAAATTTGTGTGAAATAAACATTTGCCCGGGCAAAAAATTCTTATGCAAAGGAAAGACTCGAACCCGCGACCTCTAATTTGCATGCCCATTCTTCAACCATCTGTGCCACTCCCGTGTGTGAAAGAGACGCATAATTCTATGATTTTATTCTATTTCTTCGCTTTTGGACATTCAAAAATATACGAAAAATATGCGAAGGTAAGGTTTGAACTTGCGACACCAAGATTATTCTCTTCTCTCGGAACCAATCGTGCTATCCATCGTTTATGAAAAAGTGTTGTCGTTCACTACTTATTCTCATATTACTTTGTCTTTTGTATACTATTTCTTTGTCCTTTCTTCTTCTTTGCCTGTGGAGTCTTACACAAGATAAACTTCTATTCGCATCACAATAAGAGAAACTGATGATTGCCTCCATCTCATTGCGTCTTCTCACACGTTAAGAGTTAATGACGTGATGGACTCAATGCACCTTAATCACTCCCCTTTATTTGTGCAAAGCTTGCTGTGATGATAACGGTTTTCATGGAACTTCTCTAATGGTCTTTCATTGCTGCGCAATTGCACTTGCTCCTCATGAGCGACCCGGAAATGTGCTACTTTGGGTTTGTTCACCTCCGAGGCGCTTGTCTTTGCTTTCTTTTCTTCTCTGCCCATTAGAAAGAATGAGTTATTGAAGAGAAAATCTTCGCCTGCGAAACCCCATTCGCCTAATTTTTAACCTTCGCCTAGTATTACCGATGAAGTGAGTTGTTGCGAGCTTATCTTTGTAAGTTTCTCATTGTTTCTTTCAGTGAGGAATATTCACGAAAGAATGGATTTATCTCTTCGCCGACTGATTGATTTGTCAAAGTTATGCTTATATTTCTTCGCTGTTGGCAATGCTATTGATGAGAAAGAATTCCTTTGCAATTTTTATGTGTTGTCTCGGAAGCCGAATTATTGCGAATTGGGTTGTTCTTTCACAATTGCCCCGGTATAATTATTGTCTTCCTCCTTTCTTCTTCTTTTCTCTCTTGATGGTTTTCTTTTTCCACAAAGTATCTCTTCACCCAACTTTCTCAAAGTCTCTCTTCGCATAGGCTTTTGTGAGACAAAGGTTTGCCTTAGCATGAGATCGATCTCCTAAGCGATTTGTTGCTTTCTTGCGTGTTCTTCTTTCACATAAATTGGTGACTAAGTAAATCTATTTGGTATCTTATATTTCGTCATAAACTTCTGTAATTTACAAGTGCGTCTTGTTCATTGATGAAACAAATCTCTGAAAAATTCGTTTTTCAACGATGGTTCCCTATTTGATTCCAATTTGCCTGTACTTTTCTCTATCGCATGTTGGTTCAACTTCACATGTACTGATTTTTGCGAACTATAAGCGATTTGATTGCCTCGGGTTGGGTTGCGGGATGCGAACTGGTCTTTTGTCGGCGAAGTAAATAAAACCATCGCGTCTTTCCTTCTCTTCTTTGCTCTTCCCGTTCTAAGCTGTAATGTTGATTTCTCCATGGTTCAATGAATTTACATCGTAATTAGTTGTTGATTCACTTTGAACTATCTTCTCTTCGCTGATTGTCCTAATTGATCTCCTGAGGCTGAATGGTGACGAAGTAATGTTACCATCATGCCTTTCTTATTTGCTTGCTCGATGACTTTGTATTCTTCGTCTCATCACCAGCAGCACTCATTAGAGATCGGGGGGGGGAATTAATCTTTGATTGAAAACTTGCTGCCTCTTAATTTATCTCTCACATCAGCTGTTCGTCTCTTAAAGATGTAATATCCTAATCTCTTGATAATATTCTTCATTTGATCTCGAAATCTACAGATCCAATGGAGTCCGTCACCCACAAGGTAGCTTATTTTCTAAAATTCTTGAACCAACAAGATTAGGTCCCTGTTTCTAGCGCATATGTAGTTGCGGGAAATCCCACACTACACCCTTACTCAATTTTGCTTAATTAATCCATTGAAAGATGTAAGATCAAGAACATTTATTGATTGAGAGAAAATAGAATTACACTTAGAAATTAAAGCACTCTTAAACTTTCTCTCTCTATTGACTTGCTTAACAATTCCCAAAAGATCTCCCCTCACAACAGATTCACTTCCCTTTATATAGGGTAATACATAGTGGATGACAGCTAAGCTATCCTTTATTTTCGGGAATGTCCCGCGAAGTGTCGCAGATGCATAAACATTCGTTCTCGCGACACTTCTTAATCCTCGCCAGGTTTCACGTCTTCTTTATGTTTTGCTTGTCGTTATCCATTGCGTCGTTTATTTTAGCTCCTGCGACTCCTTCGCGATGCTGTCGTTTATTAATTCCGCGAGCCTTGTTTGTTGCGATATTACGATCCTACAAACATGTATTTTCATCAATGATTAGAATTGGTATTTTAATCTCGTATTTATTAAAAGTCCTAGGATATCTTGATCGCAAGTATAACCCGTTAATTCCCTGTTTTCATCACAACCACATTAAAAGATGCATATGTGAATTCTTCGTCGAAAGCAACCTAAAGTGTAAAAGCACAATTAAGTTTAACTCCCTAAGAGCATTAAGTTTTATGGAATAAGACTCATCAATGCAAACGAATGTGTAAAAGCACTTGGACGTTTTAACAAAAGTTATGATTCACTTATGACTAATAGGATGTATCACTACAAGCACTAACCACAATTATGCTACTTAGAATCGGGGATAAACAACTTTTTCGTATTGAAAACCTAATATAGCTCTAGAGATGAACACAAATCGGATTGATTAGGACTCAACCTAACAAGTTTTCAAATCTTATAACACTATTAATTGTGAATCACAAACAATAATTAATTGAGACAAAACTAATTCATTGAATCAAAAGCATGTTGAGAAATCAACTTTTATCCCATAACCAATAAGATGTTTAGCTACTCATAGCTATGGAGTTCATCATCATCAATATTCAATAATAAAACAAGGAAGAAGAAGAACAAAACCAAACCCTAGAAGCGTAAAACAAAACGGCTCTCCAAAATTCCCAAGAAAAAGATATCCATAAGTTGTAGAAAACCTTCCCTTTTATAGATTTCTCCAACTTCTAAAATTAGGTCTAGTCTTCAAAGTCCATTAGGTGAGAATCCACCAAGCCCATAAGGGTGAGAAACCCGTGTAGAAAAATACGCCCCAAAACGGTCATGGAAGTGCGGTATTATGGCCGGAAATCGGCCGGAAAGTCGCCGAAAATCGGCTCCGGTGACCGGCAAAGTCCGCCCGGTCACCGGTCAACGAGTCAGAACGGCCGGGTCAACGGGTCGGGTCAAACCGAGTCAGGATCGGGTCAAACCGGGTCAGAACTGGATTGGATCGGGTGAGTCAGGTGTAGCTGGTCTTCTGGCTAGCTGAGTCAGGCCTAGTCCATTTTGCACAGGCTAGTTGCCAGGCCTGACCTCTGCAGTGCAATCATTGCACTTCAGCCAAGATGGCTATAACTCCTCTAACTGTCTGCAACTCAACAACCCGACAGACACATCCAATTGCAATCGTCTCAACACTGCACTGTTAGTCACCACTCACACCACCGGCGCCAATGTCACCGCGATCCCCATACTCCGGCGGCATTCATGGCCAAACTCATCATCCATTCCCTTGTCACAGCAGCAGCCCTGCAACACTCTCTGCACCTGTAGCTCATTGCTTCCCTCAATACCAGCAGCACAGCATAAACTTTAGCCTGCCCTGCAGCTCCATATCAGTGCCACAACCCCTGTACTGAGCCATCGAGCCATCTCCAAAAACCTGCCTCAATGCCACCAGCCATCACTCAATTTCCAGACCTGCAACTTATCAGCTCCAAATGCTCAGCTCTGCCTGACCTGCCCTGTGTACTCATTCCATTGTTTACCATCACCAAAGCCATCACAGCCTTCAATCCTGCTGCTTGAGTCCATCAGCTCCTATACCACCTCCACAGGCGCACCACCAACAACTCCACCAGACTCAATCCAACAGAGCAACAATATTTGCCCCTCTGCCATCATCACCAGCTCCATCTTGTTATTTGCAGTCGCAGCTGCACCATAAACTCAACAGCACCATCACTGTCCATTCACATTGCATTCATCCATACTCCCCATTTAATTACAGCATATCATTCCCAGCTATAAATCTCCAATACAGCACTCACTAATCCAGCAAATTGCACTATCAGCTCATTCATCTCCTTAGCCAGCTTATTACTCAACCTTAACCGTACCACAGTTGTAGCATTAGCTCTGCCATCACCAGAAAAGCCAACAACAGCCCCAGATATTGGCTGTGACTGCAAAATAGCAACAACAGCCAAGCTGCCAAATCATTCTCAGGCCTGGCCATGTTAACTGGCTGCAACTCCAATCCCAGGCCAACATGACCAGCTTGCCCTGAACCTCCATTCTAACCTACAACATCAGCTCAAGCTACTCCATCTCAAACTACAGCCATTGCTTGCTCTGTGAAATACCATCTGTTTTTCTTGCTGCCATTTATATCCAGAACCACCTCCACCAGTGCCCATCAGAACAACACATAATCATCTCCATCGGCTCAGATTCAAATTAACCCTAAATTCAATTTTTTCACGGACCACATCATAAATTCATCTAAGGGATATAGAAATCATCAAATTCTTCACCACTAGCTCGCCAAATCGAGTCAACCCCGGCCTTTGTATTTGTAAATCAAACATTTGCTCCTCCCAATTCATCACTGAAACCCTCACTTCTGATTCGAACCATCAATCTCTTCATCACCGTGATTCAAATCAACCCCGACTTGGGTTTCTCCTTCACCGCAACATCAAAATCCTTTGAATTCCATCGAATCCAACACGAGACCCATAAATATCAACGACCACGAGAACTCTTCTTCTTCCTCACGGTTCTCAATAAAACCCTCAGCAAAAACCCATTTCAAACCCTAGTTTCACCCAAACCATCATCTCCCGGTGAATCTCGATTCGATCTATTTCTCTTCATGAATTTTAATAACTCGAATCGAGTTTAAACTTTAATGAGCGAGAAGATACAAATATACTCCTCCATCATCATTCACTTGTTTGAATCTGCAGCCATCTCCTTTCTTTCCTCTCTTCTCTTAGTT